>WJEZ01002103.1:4279-14609 GCA_009869925.1 Thalassaphorura encarpata | reverse complement strand
AATGGATTGATAAGTAAATTACGTGTAAAAATCATCGTAGCCAAAATCAATAGTGAATACTGCTTCTAATGAATCTAGTAATAAAATGAAAAATTTTATGCGATAGGTCAAAAAGTTGCAGCCAATTAGTCAAATCTTGTTTATTTCCAAAATTTAAGAAAATTTTTGTATTCTTACTTCTAAACGTTTGGAGAATAGCTGTACGTTACGTTAAATTTTGAACTTTAGAGGAAAAGTTGGAAAGCCGGCAGGATTTCTTGTTGAAGGTCTTCAGGACTCAGGAGCTTCTGTGGTTTTTCTTGAAATTTTTCCTAGATCCAGGAAATCCAGGATTCTCACAGGTTCCATCCAGTGTCATCGTCTCCGTCTGCTCTGGAATTCCGTCCTCGTCGTTATTCTTCGCTGGAATTACTGGCAATTGTCTTTAAAAAAAGAATGAAAACAGGCTTAATTAAGATTTTCTCGAGTATTTGACAGGTTATATTGACAAGAAGAAATTGGTAGTACTTACGTTTCGTTTTCAAAAGTCACTTTTCATCATGCTCTTCACCAATTTATTGATTTCGGTCGCTTTGTTCAAAATCTCCTGTGTTAAAAGCCCAATTTCCTCATACATTCGATGAATCGGTAATTGTTTAAATCTGTTGGCTACGTCTGCATAAGTGTTGCACGTAGATCCGGACTCCTTTTGTAATTTAAAATCTTCATTGACTTTCAAACTTTTTGTCGCCAAAAGTGCAGTCGATACAGATAAAAACACCACAAACACGGTGAGGAATTGCCAAGGTTTCGGAAAATCGTCAGTACGGTTAGGTCGGTAGCCTCTTCGGTATCTTCGACGAAGTTGACGAAGGCCAGCGATTTCAGCAGCATCGAGGAGGTCCGAATCAACAATCATGAGTGGCATGATCAAGCCCTCTGGGGTCCTGGGGTAGTGGTCAGTTGAGACGGGAATGATGTCCAGTTAGCTGATTCTCACTCCTTAAATACTCCTTGGTCAAAATAAAAAGTTTCTACTTTGCCCTTTCACAATTTCATTCTACTTTTACATTTTGTTTGATTTTCTTTTTTTAATGGTCAGAAGGATGAGGCATACTGATGACTGACTGATAATTTCGATCAACGACCTTGTAACCTAGTTTCATTTCATTTGGATTTATAGGTGGTACATGCCAATACTAATGGAGCAACGGTTTCTAAAATTCGTGATTCATAAGAACTAAAGGTTGAATTTTTCAATTTTGCATTGGAATTAGTCATGCCTTTCTCCCTTGCAATAAATAATTTGTACAAGACATAATTCTATTCCTATTGGTTTCGTCAATATTACCCAATTTATTTTAAACTTATGATTGTATTTCCTTACATATGGTGATACATGGAATAAAAATGAATTATCCATAATTGCTATGCTAGCTAGTTACGCGTAACGCCAAACATAGGACTATCGTGAATTTTTTATTTAACTAGAGAATAATTGTGTACTGTACAAAAATAAATTAAGACGCTGACTGCAAACGACTTTAGAACCAACATCAAAATCCGTACATTTAGCGCATCGTGCAAAACATGCCATTTTCATACATCCTAAACTAAAACTTAGTCTAAACTCTAAAGTTACGTTACGTTTTACGAAGGAGATATTGCTTCACTCACTTGTGCGTGTGTAGATTTTAAGTCTATACGTGTTTCTTTTCGTGAAAGATTAACCGGGATGATAAATTTTTAATTAATTACCTACGGACATGACCGACCTTACCCCTTATTCTTATCCTTACGTATAACCCTTAAACTTACATCGTTTTAAATTATCCCCAGCGATGCTATCAATATTTAATTTAAATTCGTGCTTTTGATTTTTCATTCAATTCGGAATACACTTTAACACATTTGATATACTTTTAAGGGCATCGAGTTCGCGGCAATTAAACGTACATATTTGAAAATTTTGAGATAACTTTATAAATGAAGAACGGGTTTAAATTCGAACGTAAACATTCATATATATTTTGAACTCCCCTTATTTGGAATCGGAGAATCAGAGTTAACATGCTGAGCCGATGCTCAGAACAGACGACGTTGAGTCACGTAGAGGACAACCGAGAAAAAGAAAATGATGGCCAGCAAAATTAGGATTTTATCCGTGCATTCTCTCCGCCCATATTTTCCAAGAAGTTTCTTTGAATAGCCAATAACAGTGTGTTGATCACGTAAATCGTCCAAAGTATTTGTCACATTTCCAGAGGATTGAGCTGAAATGATACAATTCCACATTAAATATCAGAGTGAAAGTTTGAATCTGACAAATTTGCCACTCAGGAATTCTTGTCTTACTTAAAATATCAAGAGTTCCAGAGCTTTGTTGAACTGTTTCCAAAAGAAGTTGTCGCGAATGAAGGAGGCTGTCCGTTACGTCTGATGAAATATCGGCTGCTCCTCTCAATCTTCTTCGGCTTCTGGGAAAATAATCAGAATCTAAAATACTATTTTTAAGTAATATACTAAATAGGTACTAATAATACGAGGCTATCATAATGCTAACCAATGTAAATACAAAAAGTAATTATCAACTCACCTAGAATTCTCTTCAAATGGACTTCTGGACAAAGACAACAAATCCTCCCTTCGTTTCAATTGAAGAAGTTGCTGAAAATTCATCTGCAAATGACGAAGGGTTTGCTGAAGGCTGGATAGAATAGAAAATATTACAAAATTAGTGTCCACGTTCAAATAAAATATTCAGAATATAAAATATTTTACCCATCAACAATCATATTCCAAGTTTTGATCTGATCCACAATCCTTGGACTCAAAATATTACTCAATTGAGCAGTTGACATGTCTGAAGCCATATTTTTCATTTCTGTGTGTATTGTACGAAGGGAGGACAATAATTCAATAAAAGTTTCTTCTTCCTCTTGAGTGATTGAATCCATTTTATCTCTTGCTTTATACTCCTTCAGTCTCTGCTCAAAATTAATCAAAATTGAAGTCAGACAGATATCGAAATCGTTTAATTTAATTGCGAATATATATTTTACCTCCAATCCAGTTTGAAGCAAATATTTTGACTCAGCATCCAGCCGTGTGAACTGTTCTGTGAGGACACGTCGCTCTGAGTTTGGACTTTTTCTTTCTCCATTTTTCTGACCACCAATTGAAAATGAAGAGGAAGGGGCAGGGGTAGGGGGTGCTCCATCAACTGGAGATTTATTTATAATTTTATGTACAGTATTATTCAGTGACCCTCCTCCTCCAGAATGGGCCATGACCATGACCTCTGCCTTCTGGAGTATAAAAAGGGCAAGGGGATCTAGAAAATAATTACGAACAAATCAAATCAAAATGGTGTAAGCTACTGCGTACTCACCAACTACGTATGTAGATTATATAGATTAATTAGTAAAAAACTAAAAATAATTTACCTTTGAGTTGGGACTGGGACTTAAACTACGTCTACTTTTACACTATAGAATTGAAAGTGGCGCATTTGCCACGTACGTGCAAGGAAAAGTAAAAAAATATGATGAAATGAGCCAAAGTCAAAGTCATGGGAATAATGGGAAAGTCTGGCTCATCCATCCCATTCCATTTTATGCATCAGCAGCAACAGCAAAATCAGATTTTTGGGTCATCAAAACAAATCAAAATTATTTTTAATTAGTCATCATTAGCAGGAGACACAAATTCATGCAATGCAATGTAATGCTCATTTACATGTATCCTCTAATTTTCCTGTGCATTCACTTCTATTTTTTTTCAAACTCAAGTCAAGTTCGAGTAAATATTTTGTAAATTTTGATAAAAATTGAAAAAATTTGGATTTTATAAAAATTTTGACTAATTTTGGTTAATTTTATCACTTGAGAATTTATAAATGAAAATTGGAGCGAAATTCCCATTGAAATGTTCACTTTGCCCTGGTCTTCCTTCCGCCCGCTTGGCCTGGCCTGGCCTGTCGCTATGTTAGCCTCGTTTGATCTTTGTTTGTAATTTGTCTCATTTTATCACTCTAGTCCTCTAAATTGGTCAGTCAAGCCAGTCTAGAACTAAATTGGTTAGAAAAACTAGTTTTGCTCTTAAGAAATAGAAAAATTAAGAAAATTGTGCTTATTTCTTAGTTTTTGCTTGTAGTAGGAATTGATTTTATAAGTTTTGTGCACTAGTTCTAGTCAAAAAGTTCAAAGGACTCAAGATTAGAGGATCGGGACTAAATTGCTTGGATCATCAAGAAAAAGTGTTGAATTAATTAAGGTGAGTAATTAACTTGCATGTAATTAAGAAAAGGAGAATTTCATTTGGTAATATATTCATCCTCGAATTGTCCAGTTGTTCCTGATTTCTGTGATTAACTGGATTGAGTCATCCGTCGGTTGATAAATCCATATCAGCCCAAGTCTGTGATTTTTTATTTTGATATTTGTCCTAATTCACCTTGACCCTACGTTCAAATTGTTCATTGCAACCTCAACTGAAGGATGAAAATGATGATGGAAGAAGGCTTGTCAAATAAACCCGAATTCCCTGTGATTTTTACTTCCCGTGATCGTGATTCCTGCTTTGGGCTCATCAAGAACCCAAAAAAGTCCAAGAAGGTTTCTGAAATTGGACGAATGAGTCCAGGAGATCAGCGACGACGTTTTGGCCACGGAGGCTTCTTAAGGTACGTCTGATCTTTTCTTTTTATTATAGTTTTTAGCATCTAAGAAGGGTTAAAAAGCGAAACAAAGAATATTGAGCTTAGGTTAGCCAGAGCAGATGATATTTTTTAGCATGGGGTAGTTTTTTAGTTAGTGGGGCAAGCAATTCCTGGATCTCAGCAGGTTATCTAATATCTCAATTACTACCAACGCAACGTGTTGAAGACACTTTGTGCTCGATCATAATTCATATTGAATTATGATTTGCTTCCCACCACTTACGTTGTTAATGTTAAACCGGGTACATTTTTATTTCACACAACCAACTAGACATAGACCTTGTCCAGGGATGGATGTGTGAGAAGACTACAGACGGACAGACTAGTTTTTTTCTCTAGTAAAGAAAGTAAAGCAAAAATCCCCTGCTGGTGTTTTTATAATCACTTTTTACGAGTCCAACGAGCCAAGTTTGCCGCCGCCAAGCTGAGACAGCATTGGGCTGTGTTGATTTGATATATGGATCAATCAACTCACAAGAATCCTTTCACCTTTGACACTTAAAATAAAATTATGGTCTTCATATTTGATTAAGCTTAGCTAAAGACTTTCTTCACCCAGGTCTAGTCCAAATGAGTTATTGTCCATCCCGTTTTGCCTTGGCCATGCTATGAGGTCAGGGTTCAATTCATGGTTTGCTTAGGTTATTCTGCTTGCTTGCTTGGAATGTTGACCAAGTTGACAGATGGCTCTTGGGAAAGATTAGCTGTCATTATCCCTTAGCCAAGCGTGCTCTCTGTCCACCTCTGTCCGTGCATTGCGTGTCCAAAACTTGTCATCCAGCTTTTGTGGGTAATTAATCCAGCAATTTAAATTCTGAAAGTAATCCCGTATTACATTCTTCGTCCTCATTAACATTCAAATGGACAACGGAAGTTCAATAAATGGTTTTTTTACAAGTTGTCCAGGCTATGACTCGTGCTCGTGCTTGCCTGATCAGATGTACATATTAGATACGACCGATTTCATGATGATAGCGTAGTCGTAATTTAAATTAATGGGAAATTGCAAGGAAAGGAAGGAAGCGGCGGCAAGGGAGGAAATTAAGCAATTCTATTCATGATTCTATCGAAATGACCAAATGACAAATGTTGTGACTCGTGTCACCAAATTGGCGACAACGACAACTTGTAAGCGAGCGAGTTTTCTGTTCGTTTGTTGTTGTCAACAGGACAGGCCTAAGCCTAGCCTAGCCCAAAAATTTCCAAGTAGCTCCGTTCAGCATACTAATTAGAAGAATTTCTGAAAAATATGCTAAAAAGGCCATTGCGCTGCGCTTGTTTTGCTCATATGTCACCCATGTATGTAGGGGAAATGCGAAATTTGACGTACCAGGTGTTTGTTTGACCCCATGATGACCTTCCATGATCATTTTGACGTCGGATCATAAATATGCCATAAAATTGGGTAAATGTGGCATGGCGGGGTACTTTAGGTCCGGCCGGCCGAGGGATAAATTGTGTTAAACTACTTCCTCTTTTTTTCGCTTTCGCTTTTGCTTTTGATTTGACACGAGCTGAGCTGAGAGGGAGGTGAGCAGCAAAGCAGCTGAAGCTGCAAGTGGTGAAAGAAGAGTTTTCATACTCGAAGAATTATTTAAGGTAGAAATGAAAAAGGATTAAAGGTGATGAAATTTTGGCTTTTGGGCTGTCTACGTATGTCTGTCCATCTCACCTCATCCTGATAAGGGCAACAGAGTCAAAGTTTTTGTAGGCTGAAGATGTTGAGAGGTTGTGTGGCATGGCAGAGTTAATTAAATGAGTTGTGATCCATCCGTCTGTCTTGTCTACCTCTGTCCGTCCGTTCGTCGGTCTGCGTCTGACTGAGTCTGCCAGATGTGTTTTTGTATTCTTCCCAACCATTTCCTTCCTTTTCAATCTCCGACCAAATAGAAACTATTAAAGCTTAACTCAACCCTTTCAACTTTCTCAACCACCGACCGCCACTTCAACTCAATTCACACTGCTCGATTCCGTATTTATAAGTATATTAACGTGGCTTTTAGGCTAGACCAGGTCAAAGGTTAACAAATCAATTGGCATTGCATTGGATGCGGAAATGACCAGTTGGAAGAATTGCGTGACTTTTCCCAATCATTTTAAAATTTCTAGACCTTGTAATGAGAGGGAATTACGCGGAAAT
Organism: Thalassaphorura encarpata; assembly: GCA_009869925.1. Taxonomy (NCBI): domain Eukaryota; kingdom Metazoa; phylum Arthropoda; class Collembola; order Poduromorpha; family Onychiuridae; genus Thalassaphorura; species Thalassaphorura encarpata. Next base: position 7,770 of record WJEZ01002103.1, on the reverse strand, counting down.
GGAATGAGCAATTAAAACATTTAACGACTTTAGAAGTCAGAAACGAATTGCCAGTTAGCGTTTAGTGTTCCTCATTTTGCAAGAAACGAGTTTGAAAAAAATGTCAGGGAGCGTTGACAGGTTTAGGGTAATTGGATTGATGATACCTTAGACAGAGTGATAAGCTGAAGCAAAGCAGCACTTCTGATAAAAACCCTTTGTTTTGGGTAATTAAACTTGACAGTGCTCAAGTTTCTTAACTGTTTGCTCATTTTCTTAGTTGTAAAGTGAAATTGACCTTTGTTTCTCCTTCTGCTGATGAATTTCTAGATCTAGGCTTATTTTTTCTCCATTTCCTACAATATTGTGTGTGTGAAGATTGTTAGTCGTTGAAAGGTTATTATGACCATGCATGCACGCCTGCTGGAAGGCATAGCCAACTGTCCAATCTACTCCAACTGTCAGCAGGGAACTCTTTAACAAATGATTTCCTCAATTTTTTCGGTCAGCGGGTATCAAAAAACATTTCTTTCATAAACTCCCCAAGTCATTGACAGAATTTACTCAAAACACGTAGCGGAGAAAATTCTAAACCCCTTTTACATCATGTTTCACATGATTTTCCCCAAAGTGTCATACCGGCCCTAGGCCCCCGCTGGTGGGCCAAAAAGACAGGCCAAAGGGAAAGTTTATTGAGTAAAATTCCAAAGAGAAGAAGGATAAATAAATAAATCCAGACACATCACAATCTTCTTGTATTGTTGTGGTTTGGTCTCTAAGCAAAGCTAGCATCTCTATTTGGTTTGGACTGGTGGACTGGACCAAAATCTCAAAGGAATGTGAGGTTTGGTAGGGTAGACATAGGATATTCAAACCGTGTATTGTTATTGTCCACCTCTTAAGAAATTCTATTCTATTCTCCATAATTCAAATCCATTGCCATTGTTGACTTGACTTGACTTGACTCAATCTGTGGCAGTCAGTCTGTGTCCAGGAGCTTTGATCATATATCAGGAAGCTGAAGCTATGAAAGACGGCGGGTAAAACTGATTATCACCCAATCCTATCGCATCAATGATCACATTCCATTCCATAGGCCAAACTTAGAAATATCTGATTTGAGGGTCGTATGCTTTACAAAGTACCATGTATGAACTACCCCCTCCAGAATTGAATCTTTAAGGCTACACATCTTTTATTCGGACTTGAGCAGAGTAAGTACAATGTAGGTGTATTTGAATTGTTAGGAAGGAAGGAACAATAAGGTTTCAATTGTTGAGGAGAGGGAGAAAATTGAAACTCCCTTGACCTCGCAAGCCAAAAGGTAGAAAGGGAAGGTGAGCAAGCTCAGGCTCAAAAGCTAAGCAAGGATTTAGGGATCTATGAAAAGCTAAAAGTCAAATGTACATTTCCATTCGTCATGGATGGATGGGTGCTGCTACTCCTGGCCAGCCAAAGGGAAGAAGATGAAGAATACCTGAAATGAATTTATGTTCTTTGAGCTAGAGCTAATGCTAAAGGGGCCTGGGCCTGGGCCTGGTGGTCTTTGCGAGCAATTGCTTGCTTATTCCATCCGATTGAATCATGATCATCGAATCTCCAACAGGAATGCAAGGAAGACACGTGCCGTACCTGGATTTAGTAGGTTGGGCCCTTTAGGTTGTCAACTTTTGTCATAATCATGATCCGCATGACAATAAATGTCAAAGATTAAGCACATTGCACATTGCAAGGCGCCTTAAGCCACGCGTCTAGTTTTTATCAAATTCCAACCGCTATCATTTCCAATTGTGGCTCAAATATCTTAAAATCAAATGAGTGCTTAGGTTAGTACAAAAACAGATTATTTTCCGGGTTGATTGCTCAAATTATTGATCAATAATTCCATTGTTGTCGAAACTCACATTGACATTTGGCACGTTATGTTATCTAGGCGTACTGATTTAAATTTTCCTGGAAATTTGCATACCCAGGTGCATTTAACAGATTAGATAATTAATTACCTCTTAAGCCATACTTGAGATTATCATCTTTCAAAATTCCCAAGCTCTCCAATTGCGGCGCATTTTGTGTCATGATGTGTCGATGTCATTTTGTACAGGACTAGAAATTCGGTCAAAAATTATGCTATAGGATTCTTTGCCACCAAGCCAGGAATGGAAAAATGTTACGGTGATGACATGATTGGTTAATTTTGAATTCTTTGTACTGTATGCCGAGACATTGAATGAGGGTTTTTGTGAATGATGAGAGTAAATTGCGCGTGAGTAAGCTGTGCTAGAGCTCTCAATCCAATCCCATTGACTTTTTTTCTGTTGAATCCAATCCAATCTCCAATTTCATGCCACTTTTCCCCTCCAACAAACACATAAGGAAAAAGAAAGATTAGTTCGTTAGTTTGGTTTGGCTTAGTTAGCTAAAGCAGGCCCGGGTCTTTTCTCCTTTTGCTTTTGCTCTTCACACATGGAATTTCATAATAGAATTAAGCTCAAATGACTACACATCCTTTGTGCGGTTTCAATTCATGAATGAGGGCTCTCAACACCAAAAAGCCCAGCCGAAAAGACCACACCATTTTTTTTTGTAAGCTCTCGCGACGCGCGCGACAATATTTCTAGTTGTGCCTTATGTTAAAAATATTTTGTTAAAAACACGAATTTAAGCCAGTATCAATTGAAATCATGATCAATTTTACAGCATAGGATGATCTCACTACGTCAGGTCTAGAATTGGATAGAAATTTGCACATCAAATAGTTTTCTTTTAATAACACAGTCTAGTCTAGTATTGTCAGAATTTCCCACTTAACAATTCACTTGAATTACTACGAATCGTGCGTGGACCGTGGTCTTTGTGCAGAATTAATTGGGAATTGATTACAATTGTAATAATTAAAAATCCCAGAACACATATTTCAAGTATGTTCGGCCTTACTTTGATCAAAAATTGTTAACATTGCAAATTGCAAGAGCAAGGGGTAGGTGCGCGGTGAGATGATACGCTACATGCTACATACTACGTGTGTCGTTCGGTATGACAAGGATTTTTGTTTAACATCATCATCATCGTAAGGTCGTGTTTTGTTATTATTCTGTAAATAACTAATTGGAATGACCCCACGATCATGTATTGGGTCCATAGGCTAAAATTATCATTTTGGTAGCACCTGATCCAATGTAATTGGATTTAATCATTGTTTACGAGTAACACTAGCTATCTGACACTATACATTGACTTTGACTTTGATTAGTTCAGCGTAATGGAATTTCAGGGACAACAATGTGGTTCATAACATTAGCTCACCGTTCGGAGAAACTACGAATTACCAATTTTAGTTACATTGAGGATAAATGAACAAATGATGCATTATATTTTGCAATAATTGCTCAGATTTATAAATATTTTTTTCCCGTTGTACGGATTATTCATCATTTCGTTTAGATTCTGTTTACTTTTTCAATTGCGAAGCATAAATTACACAAATTGTCTTAATTACAAGAGTGAGGAGTTGT
>WJEZ01002102.1:0-14612 GCA_009869925.1 Thalassaphorura encarpata | reverse complement strand
GTTTAGAAATGAAGGAAATGTGTCACTGTTCAAAATCATTATGAGGAGATAAACGTTTCCTAATGTTTAAACCTCAGGAGCTGCTAAAGACATCCTACCAGATTATAATAAGGTTTTTTTTACGGCCAGTCCCGGGTAATAAAAGAAGACGTTTAAAACTAAACTTGTTGAGTGATGGGGAGCAGAGCCATGCAGATGCAATGCATGGAGCTCAGCTCAGTTCTCTCTTTACATTCGAAGCCTCGTTTGGGTGATTTTTTACGGCTATTTATTATTTAGGGGATTCAGATTATCGTTAGAATGGCCAGCCGAATGCCAAGCCGAGTCATTTCACGGTATTGGATTGTAATAGCAGAAATAAGGAATAAATTTTACTTAAACTGAAAATTATTCAAATAGTTTTATACAGGTATTTCGTCGGGATGTCAAAATTAATCTTTAAAATTTTATGATTCATTCACTTTGATCATTTAATTTCACCATGAATGGAACTGTAAATATATTATTATTTATGTGCAAATCAAATTTACGTGAAAAGGCTCCATACGTATTTACGACAAAATTGGATTTTTTTCAAATGAAGATTCTGTGTACGATTTTGGAATTAATCCAAAGAATTATTCCTGCTAATGCAGTAGTGATTGATAATCTCATTTACATGACGGGCGATGGCACGCTTTGCTCACATTACAAAATATTGCATTGTCATGAATTTGCTTGGCACTTGAGGCTAAACAATGTAATGTGATACGGAGGCACTTGTACTCATAAGGCTCTCTTATCCGTCCTGTCCCGGGTCGGTCCTGAGTCCGGGGCGTACTCTTAAAATAATATTAGTTTATCAGTTGAGCTGAGCTGAGTTGAACTTGGGAGTAGTTGAAGAGATGAATTAATATTCATGTGTTGTGTGGATTGATGGTCCTAGCGCTAACCTAGCTCATGTAAATTAGACCCTCAGATTTTCTTCTTTCTAGTGTGTGAAGTATTATGATAAAAAAAAGTTGAATAATTCTTCAAGTACTCTTTTGATTTTTGTACAGTACAGATTGCTGAGTGATGATGAGAAACGCCCATTTGTATTGGAAGCTGAGCGTCTTCGTTCAGAACATATAAAGAATGCACCCAGACTACAAGTATCAGCCTAGGAGGAGAAAACAACATCGGGCTGAAAAGAGTCCTTCATCCTCATCAGTCAGTTTCAGGTGAGATTTTGACAACTAGGAATTCGAATTGGCCTGTCCTCTGTCTAGCGTAGCAATTGGATTGCATTAGTACTCCACTATTATCCTGAATGCGCACATCATATTAGCTAATTACTTCAATTTACGTTCAAAGATAAATGTAAAACGAAAATAGAGTTAAGAACATGATGTGAATTTAGAAAAATGGATGACATTGTGAATTCGCTGACTAAAGACCTGAGCCTTAGGTAAGTTTAAAGCCAAAGGTGGCCAAACAACTTTAGACACATATTTATTTTTTTCTGCTAATATTAAAAATCACAAACGCCACTACATTTCGAACCTAAGAAATTCTTTTCACTTTTTCGTTCAGCAGCGACATCGTTCCATTATGAATAAAATTCATTATCATTATTATTACGAAAAAAGTATACAGTTCTCAGAATTTACCCTTGTGATACTCGTAGCTAATTAAAACGCATTAATTTCCAGTGACAATCCATCACCACCAACTGAAGACAAAATGGAGCCCAAAGCCCGACTACCAATTCCACCAACACCTCCAACAACACCGGACAAATCTAGCAGCACTGGAAATTCAGGGCGTAAGCGTCGACATACAATTCCAGCTGAACAAATCGGACTCGTAGGATCTCCAACGCCGCCAAACATCAGCATTAGTTCTAGCGAAGGTTCTTCTTGGGAATATCAGCAAAAATTCATCAATGCTGCTGCTGCTGCCCAACAATCTAACCATCATCATCATTCCCATACCCATTCTCACTCACATCCCAATAATCAAATCCTTGTGTCGACCTATAACAATAATGAACTTTTGATTCGACAACCTGGGATCCCTGAATTATTGAAACAAGAACATTTAGCAGGAGGAAACGCAACTGCTGCAACAGCGGCTGCTGCTGTAGCTGCAGCAGCTGCCGCTGGATTTCCTTATGGATCAAGTCCAACTCCAGGAGGAGTAGGGCCACAAGAGTATCACCAATCACCGTATCAGCCTTATCATCATCATCATCAGTATTTCAATGGAAATTATGATCAATGGGGTTATCATCAACATCATGGAGGTAGCGGAGGAGGCTTCATTTAAATGTAAGAGGAGCACGTTTTTCTTTTAAAAATTAAACATGAGCAAGAATTACTGTAAGGCGATTTTTATTGTCTTTTAAAATTATACGATTGTTAATCAATGAGTGCCTTTTTATGTTGTGTTGTGTTTTAAAGCTATTGTATTGTAAGTACTATTGTATTAGATGCAACTTGGATTTATTTAATATCGATCACAATTTCAATAAAACATCGTGTGGACAAATATTTTATGGTAACATTGATTTTGTTGTTTGGGATTCTAGATGAATTATTACTTCGTTACTGCATGAGCCGAGCCGTTGCAATCTCTCATTGACTGAACTGTTTAGAATTTCCTTTTACCTTTAAACTAAGAAACACACAAACATTACTTTTTAATTAAATTCAAACCATTTTTGTGTAAAGTACGCGTGTATACCTTCTTATCATCAATTCACATAAAACTTTCACACATGTTCAACGTTACTGAATACTGAATATGACATGAATTATAAACATCTTCATATTTCGTTGGGTGATTAAATTTTGAATACTTAAGACGGGTATCCAGTTCCATTTGATTAAATTCAAGAATTTACTGTTACTCTAATTCTCGGTACTGCCGCCGGTTGGAAACGAGTTTTTTTATTCAATTAGGCGAGTACGTATTTGAAGCTAACAATATAAAGATAATTTTTTGGTACTACAGAAAACTCAACAGAACAGATCAACATGATTTCGAAACTTTCAGCTAGAGCAACTATGACTACTTTCTATATCGGTTACTACATATTCGGATTGTTCCCTGTAAGACTTCATCCTAGCGATGGTTTAACTCAAGTTCTTTGGTTAAAACACAATTCGAAACGTTTCAAGTTTTATAAATTCATCATCACATTCAACATATGGTTTCGAGTGATTTTAAATCTCCTCATTTTAATTTTCTTGAAATTCGGGACTGTAGAGATTTGGGAAAAAATATTGTTATCTACACTCACCGTCGCCCATTTTGGATTTACAATTGCTTTGGCCGTTTTTGATACTTCCTACAGAGAAGGATTTTTCATTTTCTCCAATTTAAGAAAACTTAATTTGAGACTTGCTCGGCATTTCAGCGTTCCACTCTTTGCAGAAAAGGACGGATTAGAATTGTTTTTGAAATTGCTTGGTGTTATATTCTGTGTCTACTGTCTGGTTGTACCGTTTGATCTTATCTGTCGCATTAAAATGGGATCTCCAGTTTTTAAAAACAGTTATGCAAGTTTTGGAGGTTGTATTCTCTAGAAATATATCTGTGTGTGTTTTCATTTAGATTGCAACCTACATCGGGTGGATAGATGGATTTATACTCGTGGCTTGCATTATAGGGTCTGCCATTTTCTCCAATTTTATAAAATCCGGATTGGACCGTGTTAAATGGCAAATAGTGTAAAATTAAATTTTCTAGATTAGTTAATTCATGAAGTAACCAACTGACTGAGTGAGTTACAATTTTGTTTTTATTTTTTGTAGGAATCAGACTCAACATATCTCACATTCTCACATCAGGCCGAAAGTTTTACTACTCTGTACAGGGCATTTGAAATCATTTTTCATTGGGTAGAAGGCTTATTAACATTTCCACTTACGCTACTCATAGCAATTGCATCTGTTACTTATATCCTTGCCATTGTTTCTGTTATATTGATGTCGAAGCTTCTGGGCTTTGGAATTGTAATTTTAGCGACAACGATCATCCTTGTATCTCTAGACTGTTTGAGAATTGTCTCTAAAACATTTACTGAAATCACACAAGCGTCCAGCATATTTTCTTTATCTTTGAATGACTCTACCTTAGGAACTCGGCAGGATAAATATATAAAACTATTTGCAAGATCCTGTAAACCTTTCTATTTTAACATTGCCATTATGGGGGCAGTTAGTGATAGTCTTTTTATTTTTATATTAGATAAAATTGTGATTGCAAGTGTCATCAATCTATTGGTAATGTACAAAGGGTTCACGCCTCTAACCAATCAATGGCTAGGATTATAATTTTTTTATCTACTTGTAATTATAATTTTCTGAATATAATAGAATTGAAGGAAAACTCTTATGGGTTTTCTTTGCCTAGTAGTAATCTACGGAAGGATCATTAAATTACATCCAGGAAAGGGATTGGGCGACCAGGGTCAACCCATTTGAACGTTGTCAATCCCTCATAGGTTTGAATCGATTTCAGAGGATTTAAATTACGAAATCCATTAACGCTAATTTTTAATTTAAATCCCAACCTTTCCTTGTAAAATTTGATTGTTGATTCTACTTGGCATAGTAGAATTCATATGAAATAAAATTGCCAAGCTTCGCAAGTGTAACTGAATACTGAATATTCTCTAAATTATAAAGAATAATTGGTATTCCGAAGAAGTCTCAGAATCAATAAACCTAAAAAATTAATTTGATTAATTTCAATAGGCAGGTACTCACTCCATGAGTTAGTTGGTACATTAAAGAACATGAACGAATAAAGCTCTGTCACTCAATTTCTTCATGACGGTGATTTTATATTTAAGTGAGTTAAAATTTTGAACGTAATGACAGAAAAAAATATTGGATTTTCTTGTATTGATAAAAAATTCTGCAGAAGGCTCAATTTAGACACTGAAGTGGATATAGCCAAATCGGACTACATAAACTCCTACCTGATTTGATTCGACAAAACTTCAAGATCAGACCAGAATGATTTCAAAACTTACAAGCAGAGCAATTATGATCGGTATCTATACCACTTATTTACATATTCGGGTTACTTCCTGGAAACTTTTACCCCAGTGATGGTTTGGTTCACCTTACTCCTTTGAATCCGAATACCAAACGTTTCAAGCTATATAAATTCATCATCACATGCAACATTAGGTTTCGAGTTGGTTTAAACCTAGTCATTCTCATTTTTCTTCAATTCGCGAGTGTGGAGATATGGGAGAAAATAATGCTATTCGCACTCATGATCGCACATTTTGGGGTAGCATTTGTTTTGTCCGTTGCTGATGCTTTCTACCCAGAAATGTTTCAGCTTTTCAATAATTTTAGAAAACTTCATGTGAAATTTGTTAAGCATTTCGACGCTCCACTCTTTACAGAGAAGGACGGATTGGAAAATTTTTTGAAACCCTTTGGTGTCATTTTTTGCATCTACTGTCTTTTCGTACCTATGATCTTAGCTATTGTATTACAATGGGATATCCAGTCTTTAAAAACCCTTTTGCTAGTGTTAGAAGTCATCTTCTCCAGAGAAATAGCAGTGGGTCTATTCATGTTGTTTGCAACTTACCTCGGATGGCTGGACGGATTTGCATTTGCAGGTTGTATCGTAGGGGCTGCCATTTTTTCAAATTTTATAAAGTCTGGGCTGAACCAACTTAAATGGTAAGCAAATTAAACTTAAATTTTTTGTATCATAAAACTTACTTCGTACAATTTTTAGAAGTCATCTTCTCCAGAGAAATAGCAGTGGGTCTATTCATGTTTTTTGCAACTTACCTCGGATGGCTGGACGGATTTGCATTTGCAGCTTGTATCGTAGGGGCTGCCATTTTTCCAAATTTTATAAAGTCTGGGCTGAATCAACTTAAGTGGTAAGCAAATTAAACTTAAATTTTTTGTATCATAAAACTTACTTCGTACAATTTATTTCTATTTTCAGGAATCCGAATCAAGCCCTTACACATCAAACTGAAAAGCTCATTTTGTATAGGGCGTTCGGAATCTTTTTTGATAGGGTGGCAGGTATATTTACATCAGCAGGTGCGGTACTCGTAGCAGTTGCAACAATTACTTATATTTTTATCATTGTTACTGTAATATTACTGTCGAGGCTTTTAGGGTTTGGTGCTGTAATTTTGATTACAATGATCATCCTAGTAACTATGGATGACTTTAGAATTGTGGCTAAAATATTTACTAAAATTACTAATGCGTCCAGAGTTCTCCCTTCATCTTTGATTGGCTATGGTACTGTAACTAGACAGGGTAAATTTTTAAAATTGTTTGCCAGATCCTGTAAACCATTGCAATTTCAACTTCCAATTTTGGGGCCAATTAACGATAGTCTTTTTATTCTAATGTTGGATAAAATTGTGATTGCCAATGTCATCAATCTATTGGTAATGTATGGAGACGAGCGCCTGTAACTAGTCAACGATAAAATATTATTTGAGTCCAATTTGTCCATATTAAACAAATGCTAAAAATGTTGAAACCCCATTGCCCATTACAAGATGCACACTATAAAATTTGATGTTGTCACTGTTAATACTTAAAAAGCTCTAGTCTCTCAAATGTGGAAAATTACTTCTTGTTCGTACTGATTGAACAAATGTCCAAAGAACGTCACGTTAATCCTATTCAACACACTAGTACATAAGTAATGACTGTGTATCCGGGAAAAATAGCTAATCGAGGAAAGCCGCAATAAGAATAAAGTAAGCTAAGTTTCTACAAAATACTGAAGCTCCAATTTGTTTTATTCACCCCAGTCACATCAGAAAGAAACCGCAATTCATGTAATAGTAGTGCATTGACTCTGTCATTTCCTAATAATGTGCTTCATAAATCTAAAATAATCCAGTGCACAGAACATCAGCTCACCAGGCATTGCATTACATTCCCATCCGATTCACAAATAATTGAACCCTAATTTCTATAATCAACAATGAAATTTTTACTATCCGGGAAAAATAGCTAATCGAGGAAAGCCGCAATAAGAATAAAGTAAGCTAAGTTTCTACAAAATACTGAAGCTCCAATTTGTTTATTCACCCCAGTCACATCAGAAACCGCAATTCATGTAATAGTAGTGCATTGACTCTGTCATTTCCTAATAACGTGCTTCATAAATCTAAAATAATCCAGTGCACAGAACATCAGCTCACCAGGCATTGCATTACATTCCCATCCGATTCACAAATAATTGAACATAAACTCCTAATTTCTATAATCAACAATGAAATTTTTACTTGTGCTTCTATTGATTGCCACAGTCATTGCAGTTTCAGTTGGACTAACTTGTTTTCGTGGAGGAATGAGTGGACACCCTTGTAGTGACACCGGAAATAAAAATAACTGCCCTCCTTGCTGGATTGATAGTAACGGGAGATGGGATTGTAATAAATTAAAATTGTATTGTTAAATATATTAATGTTAGGAAAAGTTTATATAACACGTCTGCATCTGTACTTTCAGGCTACGATTATATTGAAGGGAAAAAATGCCCACCTTTCACTGGTATCAAGGATAGGACTGGATGAAAATTGGACAGAAAAGGCGCAATGGGACATGTGGCTTAGCTATCAATTTCCATAATTATTTAGTTGATTCAAATTCAAAAATAAAAAACCAGCTACAATTTTGTTCTTTCGATTGTTGTAAAAAATTTAAAAAATTTAAAAATATTTTTATAGATTAGGTCGTTCAGGTCACATATTGAGCATAATCAAGATTTATTCATCTTTGGAAAATCACTAACACAATGAGTAATCATATTAAAAGCCAAAACTAAAATGAAACTCGACAACCTGAACTCGACCAATAATCTGTCACTTTTCTTGTCTGTTATGAGTTGTTTAAAGCCCAACCCAACTTTTTAGTAGGTCATGTGCTACGGCTCCGGCCGGTGGAATAAAAAGTTCTCCAGTGTCGTTTTTGGCCATGATCCCCGGATTTTTTGTCACTCGTTCCAATGCGGCCCTGACTTCATCTTTGGTGAACCACTTGCCATCTTCTAATTCATTCTCGTCAATTTCAATCTGGAACATTAAAATTAAATATTTTAAAGACTGAGCACGAAATGGTATCCAATAACTTTGATCATTAAATAGATTTTAGCACCTTTTCCGAACCAGGCATCGCAACAGCGGTGAAAGCGAGCATGAGAGAATTTTGTGGAAGCGGCCAAGTTTGGGAATCAAAATATTCAAGTTTTTCAACCACAATTCCAGCTTCCTCAGCAATTTCTCGCCTAACGGTAGTATCGACAGCTTCACCTATTTTGAAATATTCTCATATTTAGTAACATTGGTAAATACCATTAGGTTTCCTCCTAGTCTTAACTTACCAGGTTCCATAAATCCAGCAATACATGAATACATTCCTTTCGGATGTCGTGGCTGCCTGACCAGTAAAACTTTTTCATCCGAAGCATCCGTCACCCTTACAATTAGAAACTGGATGAGTGACAGGGTAATGTTCTCTCCAAATGTCACAAGGTTTAGAACATTTTCGTACAGTTCCAGAAACATTCCCTTGCATTGGGCTAGCACAACCTGGGCAAAACTTCATCCTCTCATTCCATGTCAATAGAGAGTATCCCTTAAAATTTCAAAAGTTGATTGAATTTATTTTCTATAGCGTATTTGCAATATGCTTACTTACTCTGCCAACAAGACAGGCTTGTTTCTTTGGTAAGCTCAGGATGGCTCGTCTCATGTCAGAAAAACGAGCGGGTCGATCTCCCACTGCTTCTTCAGTGGTCACCGGACATGCAAACATCGCTTTGTCATCCTCAGGAGAGTCTTCGTCAATTCCCAGCAAAACGGAAGAATTTTTAATATCTTTACAGAATGGTTCAGCTTCTGAAAATTCAAGAATATATCAAACACCTTTGGAAAACTAAATTTAGTAGTATCGAAATTTACCTTTCACAGATGACCAAGCAATTTCGAGTCTGCCCTTCGCACTCTGTGAAGACGTAAGCAAGGGCTTGCCTTCAAAAAACATAAGGAATGAAGCTTTATCAAAAGCTTTTAGACAAAGTTCGTCGTTTGACTTTAACTTTTCCAAATACTTTGACTGAGCTACGTAGCGGGCCATCCTTGCCAAACTCCAACTCATTTATTTAAGAATCGTCCAAAATCCTTTTCTTATTCAAAACTAAACAAAAATAAAAATTAGTAAATTGTCAAATGCTCTAGAATAAATAGGAATTCGCATGCAGAAATAATAAATCCATAGACTCCATCACGAATTTAGTACCTAGACAATTTTTTGCGTTTATTCATTTTGAACAAAAGGACAAAAATTGGAGTGATTTTTAGAAGATTTAAGATAAATTAAATCTAATTTGAAAGAGATACATTCCAACACTATTGAGCAGCGACCTAAGTAGTAATAAAAATCTCAATTAGCTTAACGCCGAAGTTCCCTAATAAACTCCAATTTCTTTGAATAAAGGTAAAACGTGACGAATGACGAAAGTTGAGGTAGATCCATGTGTGGTGTCAATTATTTTCTTAGCTTCGAGCACGTAAGTCTTGGCTGACTCTTCCTTTTCCAAGAACCATGTGAGTTTTGCTAATTTAAGGAGGGCTAATCCCAAGAATGGGTGATATGGATGCAAATACCGCCTAAAAGAAATGACTATTATTTTCTTAGCTTCGAGCACGTAAGTTTTGGCTGACTCTTCCTTTTCCAAGAACCATGTGAGTTTTGCTAATTTAAGGAGGGCTAATCCCAAGAATGGGTGATATGGATGCAAATACCGCCTAAAAGAAATGACAAATGTTAAAAAAACATAATAAGAATTTTTTAGTTCCGGTAGTTGTCATTACCGATATGATTTTAGTGCGATCTTTCCATAATTCAATGCTCTTTCCCATAATTGGAGATTGACGGATGCATCAAATGCACAAGAGGCTATGTTTGCTTGGAGCCAATGAGATTCTGCAAAATTGTTCGCCTTCAAAAGTTTCATGCAGACTTCGCACACATCCATATCTGTAAGAATTAACCTTAATGCATTAGCGTCCTAGTCAACTGCATTCGTAAACAAATTACTTACATGCTGTAGTCTGCATTTCATTCAACTTGCCCATCACCAACTCTTCAATTTCTTTGACTTTTTCGAAAAAATCAGGGTCGACGGCTTGATGACATGACGGACATTTGTCAAGCTCGTGGAGATTGAACTAAAATGAAAGAATTAATTTATATTTTTTAACAAGAAAAAATTACCATAATATAAGATGACTTACTTCAGCCGTGCAATCTTTATTTTGGCAAATAATTGCACACATTTCAGCATCATATTGTTTGACAGAACACCGGGAACAAGCGCACTCAAAATAATACACCAATTTTAACTCAGCAATTCTGTAAATGGACGGTCTCAGAGTATCTTGATAGCATATTGTAACTTGGTCAATCTGAAATGAAAATAAGAGTCAGAACCGTACGAGGTAAATGGAAAAATTAATTAAATATCCAATGTACGTACTGGTAAACTTGAAGAAAAGTCAACAATAGCTGATAGCATATTGTAACTTGGTCAATCTGAAATGAAAATAAGAGTCAGAACCGTACGAGGTAAATGGAAAAATTAATTAAATATCCAATGTACGTACTGGTAAACTTGAAGGAAAGTCAACAATAGCCCGAACGGAAATAGTCGTCGAATCAAAAGTCGCAACTGCCATAGGCTCACAAGAATGGTCAAATATAGAAGCTCCAAGATAAATCCCAGTTCCAACTTGTTGCAATTCAGAATCAACAATACTAAAACTGTTGACCATTATCTGATAATGTGGAATTAAAATTAAATNAATCAAAAGTCGCAACTGCCATAGGCTCACAAGAATGGTCAAATATAGAAGCTCCAAGATAAATCCCAGTTCCAACTTGTTGCAATTCAGAATCAACAATACTAAAACTGTTGACCATTATCTGATAATGTGGAATTAAAATTAAATCAAGCTTTCAAACATATATCGTTAAATAATTTATTAATTACCCTTCCACAGATTCCAATGAGCTCGGATTCGTTAGGCATTATAAAACCCTTCTGAAGGGTAAGCAAGGATTCGACAACTTGACCTGCTGTCAGGATATGCTCCATTCTAGCCGCATCTTGTTTCACGTCAGTGTAATCTGAAATAATTTCAAAAATAAATGATTAGTTATATTACTTTTTTACTTATTTCTAAAATTCAGACTTACGGGACATCAAATCCTTGAATCGTCGGTGCAGGAGTGGCGTGACTTGATCACAGTAGTCAATTTTGGACTGAAAAACCCGACAAAAGTTATCAAGACATTTTGGCAAACGAGTTAATTAATAAATCCGACCGATGGGTTAAAATTAACTCAATAAAAAACTTACTTGAAGTTTAACGATGACCCGAAGAAGGAGTCGGGAAAATGAAGGTGGGAATTTTCCATATAATTTGATCCCTTTGCACTCAACCTTATGACCTTCTGCCCATCCATTCTTCTGACAAGTCTTGTCACAATATCGCACAAAATGACAATTACTGCATCGCAATAATTACCTGAAATTCAGACTTACGTGACATCAAATCCTTGAATCGTCGGTGCAGGAGTGGCGTGACTTGATCACAGTAGTCAATTTTGGACTGAAAAACCCGACAAAAGTTATCAAGACATTTTGGTAAACGAGTTAATTAATAAGTACGACCGATGGGTTAAAATTATCATAATGAAAAAACTTACTTGAAGTTTAACGATGACCCGAAGAAGGAGCCGGGAAAATGAAGGTGGGAATTTTCCGTATAATTTGATCCCTTTGCACTCAACCTTATGACCTTCTGCCCATCCATTCTTCTGACAAGTCTTGTCACAATATCTCACAAAATGACAATTACTGCATTCGCAATAATTGAGTGTCCTTTCCCCAACTGCTGCTGTGAGCAATTTTTTAAATGCGAACTTCCATTAGTCATGAAATTGTAATTCTTCTAGACTAAATGGGTAGCAAATTAACAAGCAGGGACAATACCAAGTTCACTTGGAATTGGAATCAAAATTGTTTCATATTCACAAGAGGTAAATAATTGAAACGAATCAAAATCAAACAATTGATGGAAATAACTAATTTCCTGTACACACTGATGGTTAAATTCTTTAATTAATCAAAACATAACTTTTCGCCACGTGAGAGATTAGTAAATAAGGTCTGCAGTGAAACAACTATACAAGTTGTAAAGACGCGTATTCTGAGATGGTGAGAATCAAAGTAACAAAATAAACCGATCTTACATTAATTAACCCACTGATGAATTAAATTTTCTCACCTTTGCAAACAGAAATCACAGTGACTATGGACCAAAGTAGAGCTTAAGACGAAAGCAAATGGTTTAAAACTGAGGAGTAAACTTCCAGCTTTAATTGTGGTTGGTGGGTCCTTTTTGGGAACTTGAACTTTTATATAGTGTTGAGGAATTTGTTTCTTTTCTTGTTGATGATGATGTTGACTGTGACTGCCAAATCCAATGAACGAATTATTCATAATTTGCCAATTGCCATGCAGTAGTGTTGTTGGCTGATTTCGGTATAATCGGTACTTGAAAAGTGGAATGGAAATGAAAACTAACCCCTCGGTACGTCGGTACGGTTGTCGGTAAGAATCGCAATGGAATGGAAATGTAAAATCGGTAATAGTAGCCAAAATTGTAAAAATTCACTCAAGGTTGTTCCTGAACTGATGAGTGAACTATTGACTAGTGTATGCAAGTAAAGTGAAGTGAGTGAGTGACTTGGGCAGATGATGATTAGATAATAATAGCAATAGCAAATCTATCCACAGCTAGAAGCATTTGCTCTAGTGCTCTAGTACAGTCGGTACGGTAGTAGTGTCCTTGTCCTTCGACTAAAAATTCGCGTGCATGCAAACTTGTAATGCAAATTTCCCTTGAGATTCTTTTTAGATGTGCTCAATCCTTTAATTTCCCCGGTCGGTTGTGCTTAGGAAGTTCTTAATGTACAAAAGCCGCAGAATTTAGATGAGAAAAGTTTTACCTTTGCGTTTTTTGGGCCCTTCAATCCCACGGAAGATTTTAACTAAACTTACAAATATATGTAAAGTATTTCTAAAGGTTGCTTTTGACTTCCCTTTTGCAAGTGAAAATTCAATAAAACTGTTAAAAAATTCTTTCAGTTTTGGTACGTGTTTATTAACATCATATTAATTTCTACCAGTAGAGATTTCCACACAAATACATTATACAGTAGTGCTATATTAACTGTCTAATTTTCTTTACACACTACATTCGGTTTGGTTGCTGCTAAATCAGTAGAAAATCAGCATTATTTAAAATTCTGGGTTGAAATAATATGTCGTGTCAGGAAGGGAGCATGTGTGAGAGTAACGCTGGAGTTTTCCGTTCCTTTTATGAGAAGCATTCCTGAGAAAGTGCAAATAAATTGTAAATTCGATAATCGTACGGTTAACAATAAAACTTAAAGATTTCATGTTGTGCAGAAAATTTACTTGTCGATTTGGACTGGAAGTGAGATTGTGCTGGAACCTCTCATAAGGTTCCCGAAATCTTGGCATCCATAGCCGATGCCCGTATGAGCATCTTGATAGTCATCGCCTTGGTCATTTGGACCATATCGCCTGATATGAACGAATTCTTAGTTTTAACTCGAGACATTTTTATGTTTAAAAGATTTATTTATTGTACGTACGCCATATCAAAATCATACACAAAATCGTCTCCACCGGAAGATGGGTCATTTGCAGGTTTTGGTGTTGAATAATTTGCCAGGAAACTTTCAGATTTTGAGCGAATTAGCGGAAGCTGGCATTTCATAAAAGTGTCATCATCATCATTCTCATCGTGAGACAAATCATCCCTGAATTGGATAAATTGAACAGGCTTGACCGATGCAAATCCAAGATCCGTGGAACTGCAACAACTGCTCAATTCAGAATCCCAATCTTCCTCTTGATTTGGTTTGATGATAATGAATTTTGTCTTTTCTATTTCACTCGGTAGAACAAAACCATCAGTAGCATTGGCTTCCTCGGCAGACAGAAGATTTTGCTCATCCTCTGTTGGACGCAAATTCCGGACTTCCAAATCCGATTTTTCTGAAGAATCTTTATCATCCGAAATATTTTCCAGCTTGTCAATTTTAACACTTGTAGTGTGGTTTGAGTCTCCTTCCTCCATTCTTCCTAACAAGTTCTATTCTAGCTTACGACCAAATTAAACAAATTTTATTCAAATCTACTGAGTTAATGATAGTCAAGATTTTTTATTCTCATCTTACCTTCTTTGCTCCTTCGCACGTGTTTAATTCAAACTCAAACTCACAGGCGGAGATAAAATTACATGACAACTCAATAATTAAAACGATTTGTGGAATTCTGTACCATTTTTATCGGAGTGATAATTTAATTAAAAATTTCAAGAAAGTTTATAATGTATTGCAATTGCATAGTATGTACATCGTGTAATGATTGCATGTACACCTTAATGATTAATTAGTTTTACAGCTACTTTTATAGTTCACAGATGGGTATTTTACCGGCTAATAATTCGTTACAATTGGCATTTTGCATGCCTT
>WJEZ01002101.1:0-14613 GCA_009869925.1 Thalassaphorura encarpata | reverse complement strand
CCTGACCTCTGCCTTCATTCACTACTAAACTAACTACAAACTACGTACGTCCGTAGGTCGGAAAAGACCCAAGTCGTCGTCCTTCTTCCTAGCTAGCTACTTTGTGGGCCGTGTGTGTGTGTACTCCGTGATTGTGAATTGTGAACTGAGTTTGTGAGTGTGTGAGTGGTTTATATTTTTTGTAGTGTAGCAGTAGCAGCTAGCGTGACTAATTCCTAACTATGTACAATGTAGAGTAAAAAAAAGGCAAAAGGAAATGGAATGGGAGATTCACGTAAGAGCATGGCATGGTTCGACTCGGTTTAATATAAAAAAGCGAGCGAAGGTAGAGCTATACGCTAGATGCTAGAACATTGGATTAGCATGGGAAAAAGTAATAGTCGGCTTGGCCTAGGCCTGGCCTGGCCTTCCTTGTTCGCGGCGCGTGCCATGCCATCCCATGTTGTTTCCCTACATGCGAGAAATTAGGCGCAAAAGTACACAAACCCGCGAATTTTAATGGACCTGCTCAAAAAAAGCCAAGTCAAAGAATAAAATCGCTTTCGTTTCATCGTTTACAGAAACAGAACCAACGACTTGGGTGTGTAATTTACTAATTTTCTTCGGTCAGTGAAATTACATTTATGGTTGTTCATGTTCATCAAAACCGTCATAGTTTACTTACATCTTTTTCTTCGTCATTTGTGTAATAATGGCAGTGGGTAATTAATTGAGAAGATGAGATGGTCGGAAATAAATGTACAGCGAATTATAGATTCGAAAGGTCAAAAGCAAAGGAAAGGATTTGTGATGTTTTGGAGAAATAACAGTATTGTGGTATTCAGTATTGCCAGACTTTGTGCTTTCTAGTTAAAATGTCTGTGCCTGTATAATTGCTAAACCATTATTTTCCTTAATTTTCAGAAAAATTCAACCTGATGCTGCATTTGATAGTAACGGATATGAAGACAGAGATTGAGTATTGTTGACAATGAGTGAATATGTGAAATACAGTGNTCAGAAAAATTCAACCTGATGCTGCATTTGATAGTAACGGATATGAAGACAGAGATTGAGTATTGTTGACAATGAGTGAATATGTGAAATACAGTGGCCGGGACCGAGAAAGCACGAAGAAGCCGAGAAAATCCTCCAGAAGGTCAAGGTCAAGATCAGATTCCCCGACGAGCTCAAGATATGATCGACATCATGATCATGGATCAAGATCGAGATATCACGACCGATCTGAATCGAGTAATAGCACTGCCCATGCCGGCACATCACGTCCGGAGTTTGAACATCATGATCGTGACCGTGCTCGAAATCGCCATGAGGAATCATCAGCACATCATCGCCGAGACCGTCAGCGGCGAAGAAGTGATAGCAGAAGTCTCTCGAAATCTCCTCCACGCAAGCAACTACCAAGACAAGGAGAGGATTTCGAGATGAAACCCTTCAAGATATTTTTCGATCGAATGTTTTTCCGTGACGAAGACATTATCCAAAGGGGAACTACACAATATGAGGATTTCTGGAAATTCTATGAGAGAATACAAAGTTTTCAAAGAGAAAAAAGGCTGAAAAGCGGTGCTGGTTCCTCCAGTTTGGATTCCCAAAATGAGCAAATTAAAAAAATATTTATTGGAGGTGTTCGAGTGCCGGAAAAGTACGCTAAGATACATACGATTCCTTTCCGGTTGAAAGATTCTACTCCAGAGGACTACATTTTTCGGCTAAATCCTGGTAAATTCAAAATTTTATGCCAAATTATTTCTTATATTACATGTGTTGATTAATTATTGTTGTAATTTCAGAGGACCAAGAATACTTTCGATCCACAGTGCCCAATGCAGTTGTAACCGATTTCATCCAAACCCTTCTGTATTTCCTGGATTTTCTTCAAAAGGAAAAATTCGTGAAGTTACGAAAATTGAGGGAGGCTCAAGCCGCATTGCCAATTGCTCAGTTTCGGTATATTGAGCATTCTAAAAATATAAAAATCGGTGGAACAATGGGCATTTTTACTAAATTGGGATTTATGTTTGTAGAGAACAGATTTTGACAACTTTAGAAAAGTGCAATGTTCTTATAATTGCTGGTGACACTGGTTGCGGAAAATCGACTCAAGTTCCTCAGTATTTACTACGAGCTAATTACACAAATATTGGTAATCTAGAAAAGCATTTTGAGATATAATTAAAATTTAATCTTCAAAGTTTCATATTTTTCTTTAAACAGCATGTACACAACCTCGTCGAATAGCATGTCTCTCTCTGTGCAAGCGGGTAGCTTACGAAACACTAAATGAATTCGGAACGGAAATTGGATATCAGATTCGGTTTGAAAAAAGTAAAACTCAACACACAAAATTAGTATTTATTACGGAGGGTTTGTTACTTCGACAGGTAAGTACAACTTGTAACCAATCACTATTTTTTAACCTTAATGACTTTGATAAATTATGAACCTGTCCTCATTTTGGTTTTCCAGGTCAGCACAGAGAGTCTGTTGACCAATTACAATGTGATTGTGTTGGACGAAGTGCATGAACGTCATCTTCACGGTGATTTTCTATTAGGAATTGTCAAATGTAATTTGAATATTTAATCTTTGGAGTTGTAAAAGATCCTGTCTTGAATGACGGAGTATTAATTAAAAATTTTGTGTTTCAGGTCTTCTGTATCAAAGAAATGATGTGAAAGTTATTCTTATGTCGGCCACAATTAACACAGAGCTGTTCCAGAATTATTTTCAAGGGTTAGCTCCGATAATTCAAGTTCCTGGAAGACTATTCCCAATTAGAATGCAATATCGCCCAGTCTCGATAGAAGAAATGAACTCCAAGAGCTCGAAATTGAACCCAGCTCCATATGTTCGAATTCTTCAATTAATTGATGATAAATTTCCACGTAAGTAAATGGTTTATATATTTTTGAACTTAATTTGTTTAGACATTCTAAAAATTAATATTGTTTTTACAGAGGATGAGCGTGGAGATGTCCTAGTATTCTTATCCGGAATGAACGAAATTAATTCAGTTATGGAAGCCGCACAACTTTATGCAGAACAAACAAAGCGGTGGATTATTTTACCACTTCATAGTTCCTTGTCCATAGATGACCAAGATAAAGTAAGAATCCGTTGCATTCTTTAGCGAGTACTGATATATTCGTGATATTCGAGTTTAATGGATTTCTGGTAATTTGGATCCTAGGCATTTGATTATCCACCAGAAGGAGTTAGAAAATGCATAATTTCAACCAATATTGCTGAAACTTCCATTACAATCGATGGAATTCGGTTTGTGGTTGATTCTGGAAAAGTTAAGGAAATGGCTTATGACCCGAATTCGAAAATGCAGCGTCTTAAGGAATTCTGGATAAGTAAGGCTAGTGCAGAGCAAAGGAAAGGTCGAGCCGGTCGTACAGGTATAAAGAATTTTACTGTTTTGATTATTGCATTGATTCTTGTCAAATAGATTTTGTAAACTTTGTGTCCTATCCTAGGCCCCGGTGTATGTTACCGTCTCTACGCGGAGAAAGATTATGACGAAATGCAAGCATATTCAACCCCTGAAATCCAGCGAGTCCCACTCGATTCTTTACTTCTTCAGATGATTTCAATTGGCATTCCTGATTGTCGAAGATTTCCATTTATAGAACCTCCACTTCTGGAAAGTATTGAGAGCTCTGTGCTTCGGTTGCAAGAACAGGTCGGTTAAGCATCTGGTGCTGGGCGCATAGCAAAAAATAATCATAACTAATTTGGTTTTACTTCGTCTTCATAGAATGCATTGACGGATGATGAAAATTTGACACCCATGGGTAAAACACTATCCCAATTACCTGTGGACGTAACAATAGGAAAAATGCTGATAATGGGAACATTGTTTCAACAAATCGAGGCAGTTCTTTCTCTTGCTGGAGCTCTCAGTGTCCAGAGTCCGTTTACTAACTGGGCTCATAGAGATGCTGATTGCGTTGTAAGAATATTTGAACCTAGATTTAAAAACTAATCATTTGAAAATCTTGTTTAGTCAAGACGTCTTGAATTTTCAGGCAGCTAGAAAATCTTTGGACTCAGATCATGGAGATCCAATCACTCTGCTAAATGCATATCGCGCTTGGCTGGAGGAAAAAAGAGATCAGAGCGGTGGTCCTGGTCGAACTAAAAAATGGTGCAAAAGGCGAGGGTTTGAAGAACAGCGGTTTTATGAAATGACCAAATTAAGACAGCAATTTCAAAGCTTACTTCAGGTAAGTTTTAATTTTGACATACACATGACCCCAAGTCATTCGTTTCTGTATTATTGAGACCAAAATCATTCTGAAGGATTCCGCTCTAATCAAGAACAATCGAACAGACCCTGCTGCTATGAGTAGTACAGAGCGTGCAATACGTCATGGAGAAATGAAACACCTTCGCACACTCAAACGAGAGTATCATACATCTGCACCTAGGAAAAAGAAGTTTCTAAAGCTGGAAGACGGGATTGATGCAGGGGATGAATCTGATCCAGAACTAGGAGGTGCAGGAGATGGTCAAATTGATATTCGAGATGTCGAATTTCGGTTACGAAATGACTCACGTCAAGTTAAGGTAAGGTTTTCGAATGGAATGGATGAAATCTCCTATAGATAGCTTAGCCTGTTGTTTTATACACTTGACAGGATTTACTTCACCAAAGCACCCCTAGTGGACATCAGGACTTGATCATGCTCAAAGTAATTCTCTGTAGTGGAATTTACCCACAAGTTGCCATTGCCGATGATTACAATAAGCACAAGGTAATTCTACGCTTTTTCTGTAGAAGTATTCTGTATTCCAAACATTAATTGGTCAAACCATTCAGAGCGATGCTGACCAAGTCTATCATACAAGAGGGAAAGGATTTTGTGTCCNTGCTGACCAAGTTTATCATACAAGAGGGAAAGGATTTTGTGTCCTTCACCCAATGAGTATTTTTGCCAATCAACCTGAAGTCCTCAAACTGACGGAAGCGGACATCATTATAGTTCCGCACATGGCGACAAAACTTGCCATTAGCTCCAAACATCAATTAGTGTGTTTTTTGTAGGTTGAATATAGAAATACATTTGGAGTACTTGGTATACAGTCTAATGTTTTCGTACCATTGACATTTTCAGAACTCTTCTTGAAACAAATAAACCCTACCTGATGAACTCATTTCGAATGCCAGCCGTGCAGACGTTGTTGCTCTTTGCTCATTCCATAGATTCGGATCCAAGCTTTACTCGTTTTATTTTTGACTCTTGGCTAGAAATCGAGTTTACAGATTCCGTGTCGGCTCGAACCTTAATTTCAACAGCGGCCGAGCTTCGAGATACTTGGACTCAATTGTTGAATGAGAGATTGGCACAAAGTGAGTTCTCAAATTTTCATTATAGATTCGGATCCAAGCTTTACTCGTTTTATTTTTGACTCTTGGCTAGAAATTGAGTTTACAGATTCCGTGTCGGCTCGAACCTTAATTTCAACAGCGGCCGAGCTTCGAGATACTTGGACTCAATTGTTGAATGAGAGATTGGCACAAAGTGAGTTGTCAAATTTTCATTTTTGTATGCATTATTCATTAATACATGGTTTCGGTATTAATTAGAGGAGGATGGCCTCTCACCCGAAGAAATTCGAAAAGGCCAGCAATTGAGTGATGGAATTGTTAGTTTTCTAAGGAGTGAAACATTTTACACAATCCGTCGACTCTTAGCAGCTGATCAAAAGGATATGTACGTTCGTGGGAATCAAACTGTTGAAATCCATGATGATGATGATATGAGTTATCAAATGGAGACTGGACATGTCATGTCACCACACCCAGTCAAGGGTGGCATTCGTTTAACTTCATATTTAACTTATGGATGGTGAGTCTGAGTCATATATGCAAAATACATAAGAGTATGAATTTTCTCATAATAAATTTATATCTCTCAGTTTATACGGAGAAGAGCCTGAGGCTGGAGAATGGGATTGTCCTTCATGTGAGGAAAATCTAACCGCACAGCCACTCCAACTTCTCCTTCATCAAAGTCAATGTATTCGAAGAAAGAGAGATGAGGCAAGGGAAAAGCAAAGAGAGGAAGATGATGGGATGGAAAAATCAAATAATCCATTTGCCAAAGCCTACTTTTGTCAAGAGTGTGGGAAAAATTTGCATTTGACACCTATGGAAATTCTTCGTCACAAAAAAGAGCACTAGTTCTAGAATTGAATACTTTGCATAAACCAGAACCAGAGTAGAATAGATAATGGATCTACATTTTTATCTTGGAGCTTGGAGCTGTAGTCTGTGATCGATTTATTAAAATAATAGCGATGGTATTATTCTCTACCTCTCAAGCCTTCATAACATAATATAAACGATGGGAAGTAAACAATAATTTTGACAAATGCCAATAAAGGAAAAATCTTTCGTATTTTTAGAAAATCATCACGTCTCTGCGTGCTGGTGTTTTTCCTTCAATTTATGTTTGTATTGTATTTGGTAATAGAAGAATGGCGTAATGATGATAGATACAATTCCAATGAAGTCCAAAAAAAGATACGTACTTCGATTAATCTTGATTATTATTATGGTCTGATTTCATTATTGTTCTGGTATTTTATCGAGGGAACTTTATGAAGTGATACGGCACCTGTAATTTTTCAAAATATATTAAGGTTGGAAAAGGGAAATCTTATAGAGTTGAAGGAACTTCATCATTGTGCGTCATTCTCTTTCTTGGATTTGAAAGAGCTTTTGATTGGATTCATTAGGAGAATATGAATGAGATCAGAATCAGAGGAACTATTCCCCTGCCACTGTGGGCTGTGTTCTCAAATTACTTACATGGAATAAGGTTTATTATTATGAAATCAAATCTAGAAGCCGAAACTAGAAATATCAAATCTTCTCATCCCATCATCTCGTGAATTTGATATGGATTGTATGGATGTCAAAAATATTTTTTTTGTGTTCGGAGTGACGGTTGATACTTTCATTTCATTCCACTTGGCTTGATTAAGGAAAAGGCAGGAATAGAAAAGAATTCCCAAGTGAAAATTCTCAAATCAAAATCAAATAAGGAGGAGAGGAGAGGAATGGTGATATTATTCCATTTCATTTCCTGTAAGTCATAGCCAGCCAAGCCAACATTGGCATATGACAAGGGGACATTTTCGAATGTGACCATTTTAAAATATACGACAAGAACCACATGAGTTCAAGGTAAATGCAGAGATATCGAATATGCTAGAAAATAACTATAGAAAAGAATTCCCAAGTGAAAATTCTCAAATCAAAATCAAATAAGGAGGAGAGGAGAGGAATGGTGATATTATTCCATTTCATTTCCTGTAAGTCATTGCCAGCCAAGCCAGCCAAGCCAACATTGGCATATGACAAGGGGACATTCTCGAATGTGACCATTTTAAAACATATGACAAGACCCACATGAGTTCAATGGTAAATGCAGAGTTATCGAATATGCTGGAAAAGCTATTAGTTTTCGAAATTTTCCAATGATTTAAACGAGTAAAAAACAGGATGTGAATAATGTTCCCTTGTGAGTCTCGCTTTTTCTTAGTTATTCGCTCACTTTACTTACCCGCATAGCTAAGTCAGCCAAAGCCTGATGTTTGACAGATAAGGCAGGCAGATCAGGCACAAGCACTTTCTCCCGATTTATTTCCAAGTTGACAATATGAGCAGACGTCACGAATATTTTGTCATATTTTTCTTAGAATTCCTTCGTACTTCTTTACCAGGAATAAAAATATCCAGACATTGCTTTATGTCTAGTGATGAATTTTACGTGCTGTATCTTGCCTGTATGTATCAAAATCGAATGTCTTTAATCCCCCTGAAGGATTGCATGTTTTTTGTCTGGTTTCGTCTTAACGGGCCCGTCGTCTGCTTTGTTTTACGTGACAAGATCATGATTTTCTTTTCAGAAACACGCAATTCAGAATTGATTAGTTTAGACGTCGGAGGCGTCGGACGACAAGTCTTGTAAACATTCTCATTTCCTGGGAATTTTCCATGTGTGGTTTGGAATGGACCTGGGTTTGGGTGATGAGTTGGAAATACTGATGGAATTCATCCAATGCCAATGCCTTCCTTCGCCGAGCCGACCTTTGCGGTTCCTTTCGATAGTTTTTCGCATCCGTCAACGTAACTAAATTTGAACTGTGTAACGTGTAGGAAATTGGAGTATGGGTTCAAGCTAAATCCTAGCAAATTTTCTAATCAATATGAATGAACAATATGACCATTACAAGATAGACAATTAGTTTGTGGCTAAATAATTCAAAAATCTTAAACGATTGGGTCTAGGTTGTTTAATTGGTACGCTTTAAAATTTTTAATACCCGTGTGCACGAGTTCATTTAATTGGAACGAAATAAACAAAGTTTCGGAAATTTGTCATGTTTGAGGTAGTTTTATTTCTCATCTTGTCTGAAAGGTAATTTGGTTACAGGCGTACGCCATGTCATAGTTACCACTCTTGGTCGTAGCTCGTGTCAATCTAATTGCCATTATTGCTGAATCGATATTACTACGTTACATTGTAGCGAAACGAGTAATCATTTTATTCTCTCAGTCTCAGCTGACTCAGTCAGTTACTTAACTGAGGTCAACCTCAACGGTAGCTTGGGCAGGATGTGTTCTAGACAAGTAGTTCTGAACGGGTTTCAGATCATGCTTATGGGAACGTCAATGATTTGTGGGAATCCATTTAAATGGGATCAATCTACTCAACTCGTTAAAACCAGGAGTGGGAAACTATTCATCTTGTCTCGATTGTGCCTCAACATTTTGGCAATTTGGGATGTTAGTCACAATATTTACTGGTGGAATTATGGACGTATTCACAAGGATCAACCTATAGTGGAGGATATCATGGATACTCTTTACGCGGGGTCATTATTCTTGACCTCAGTCCTAATGTTACATCTTCGCTTCACAGAGAAATCAGTTTTAACTTTCATTAATTCACTTGTCATTCTTAATCGTCGTTTCGAAGGTTGTAAGGTTACCTTATATAATTTTTATTCAGCATTTTCATCAGTTTCAATATTTCTAAAGACGAAATTGAAGAAGACGTGGCTGCAAAAGATGAGAAATGGAAAAAGAACCGATATAAAAACTGGAGATGGTGGATGACGATATATCTGATCTATCAAGGGGTCATCCATTGCTCGGCCATGGGATTTATGTTCATCAGAAATCCAATTCACAGACGCTACATTTATGGAGTCGTATTTGATTTTGCTATAAACACTTGGCTAGCGTTTCCGTTCGCCATTATCCAAACTATTCGGATCATGCATTGCTATGAGGTCTTGATTTTATATTTGGAAACTGGATCGTTTTATTGCCGTATTTCTCTGTATTGGTTGAGGGAAAAGAGGTGAGGTTGACTTTATCAAATTAATTTAACATATTAACTTTATGATTACTTTTTACTAGTTACGATGAGAATTCAAGGAAAATATCGTATGCCGATTCTCTCAAAGTATATCGCTCATTGCAAGTATTAAACACAAACTACAATCGTGTGTTTGGTCTGAGCAATGCTTTGCTATTCTTTTGGCTCTGGTTAAATTTATTGTACTATTGCGTCGTGACTATCGTCGGCCTGGGAGTTGTCCCATGTCCAGAATATCTTGCTTTCCCTGTCGTTGCAATCGGCGGAACCGGATTTGTTTTGATTATGATTTACGAAATGGCAGGAGTGCTCAAAGGGTCAGAGAATTTCATTGATGGATGGGCTGTAGCAAGAAAATCAAACGAACCAAAATCTTTATTCATGCTACAAAGAACTTGGATCAAAATGTCATCATTTTTCAAAGTCATTGATGACGCTGTTTTAATTTATTTGGGTAATTTGGTCGATAGTGTTGTAAATGTCTTGATTGCGACCTAATCACGTGGGTGGCAAAATTATTTAGCGATCTAGTGTTGAAATCAGAGTTTATTTATTTTGACATTTTGGCCAGTATTTCTTGTATAGTCTAAGTCAAGCTGTTGTTCATCACTTCCCTTCAGATTTTAGAAACTTAGTCTAGGCCCATGGTCTACAAAGCCTTAGAAAGTCAGTAAAATAATCTTGTCTTTGTTTCTACCTTACGCGTTACCTTTGTCTGTCTACTTAATAGGATTTACAATAATTCCTAGCAAATCTTGTATTAAATATCCGTCCTTGTTCTCCGTCCACGGATGGCACGGTCACGGTGTCCTGGGCCTGGTCTAATACAATATTCCTTTCACAATTCCAATCCAAATCCCTTTGCTTTGTTCGCCAACTAAAGTACTACAAGCACAATACACTAGACTAGATGTGATCCAGTCAGACGACGACTCAATCTCCTTGGCACTAATTAGATTACCAGGAGGAAAGACTTGCTTGGAAAAGTAGCTAAAGGTAGCTAGATGGGTAAGGCTGGCTGTACGTGGATTCTCACGATCGGAAAAAATTTGCATAATATGATCCGACGACGATGAAGATACCTTTTCCTGCTCTGTTTGGCTTTGGCTTGGCTTGATAAAAACGAATAAGAGTTGCTTGCTTCGCGTAGAAAATGATTGCGTTGTTGTACCTTTGAATACGATGAGTAGATTCGCAATTCTCAAGAGCAAATGGATTTTGCATGCCTTGCCTTGCCTGGCCTGGCCTGGTTGCTCTAGTTTCTTCCTTGGTTCGTGGTATTAGAGTATTAGCACGTATAATGCCATAGTTCAGCCAAAAAAAGAAAAGCGGGAGCCAGGAGAAAGTCCCACCTGAGAACGAAGGGAAAGTTTTGAGGTGATAATCTGCTACGGAGAAATCAAAATAAATTTTAAAAGGGGTCATTTCTATACACGTTAGGGTTTCGCGCACATTTTTTGACGTAATTTGTGCCTTTTAGGGATTTCATAGTTTTTTATTGCGTTGGGTGTCGATCCAGGAATGCCCGGATCACCTGAAAAACTACCCAAGCATTGGGTCCAAAGATATGCAACAAGGAATGGGAAATGTTGAGTTGCTGCCACTAGGACTGCCACTGGGAGGAAGGTAGGTAATGGATATCTGCGCATCACATTATTCCCTTCAACATTTGGAATTTCGGATTCGGATTGTCCTGCTGTGCTTTACAGTAGGAAGAGCCTAGGCTAGGATACCCGGATTCGGGTAGCCAAAGTTAGTAGTTTCATTGCATTGCATGGCATGGCATGGCATTACATTACATTAGTGAACTCCAGGCTTCAAAATTGATCGGTTGCCTTGAGCATGAGCAAAACCTTTATAATACCCGCAGAATTTTTTTTCTGGGCATTTCTCCAAATACTAGAGACAGAAGATAAAGATAGGAGCTAGGGATAAGGCCAGGCAAGGCAAGGAGGTAGTAGCTGCTGAGTTTGATTGAATTACAAAACCAACTGACGACGATGTCAGTCCTCCTCCTCCGTAGTAGTACTTACTATTTCATTTTCGCATTTCCTGAGCTGAGCTGAACAACTTTAGTAGTAGTTTGTTACTAACGGGAGAGAAAAGTGTGTGTGATGTAATATTTCTCAAAAGACAACTTTAGCTTATGCTTTTGCTTAGGTTAAAATACCCGGGTAGTTCGGGTCCCACGATTTGACTGACGTCGTCCTTTACGTTACGTTTGAAGGAATTTTACACGGGTGACTAATTTCATTTTCCCTCGTGGATTCTGAGATCACACATCAGATACGTTACGTCGTAACGTAAGGTGCCACGATGTGACGAAAGACGTGGATTTTATTTACAATTTGAACATTTTTTAATATAAAAAACGTCTCCACCAAATTTAAAAATGTCATCAATGACGGAGCTCCGTTTTGAGGGTGCAGGGAACAGTGAGTCACTTTTACTGGGCCCTGGGGTAGGAGGAGGGCCAGGCGATGGTTTGGATTCACTTGGTCATCAACAACAATTGTGTACGACGAGTGGAAGGACGTTGAGTCAAGCTGCGGCTGCTGGGAAATTACTCCCAAGGACTTTGAGTACTTCTGTTCTAAGGATTAAACAAAGGAGTACTTTTTGGGAAAAATTTGGAGCAGATGAAGCCGTTAGTTCAAATAAACGTGAAGGAGTTGTGTAAGTATATTTTTAAAAAAAAGTCTTTCCGTATATCTTAGAATTTGGAAATATTTTTGAATATTACGCAATTTCCTATTTTTTAGCCAAAGCCATTGTCATTTTGATTCTTTGCTTTGGTCTACGTCAGAATTTTTAAGTGTAACTACTTGAGCTCAGAATTTAATTGATATTTTTAATTAGTACACTTATAACTTAATCTTCTCAAGCACATCATCAAATCACCCCATACATTTTATGCGCATTTGGCAATTCAGTTCATTCAATCCGAATAAAACTTTGTAACGTAACGTCCGTCTGTCAACCAGGCCATTCGCCCATCTGCTTTAATTGATAATAAAATCGCATGTGTACGTACGTTACGTACGTATGCGAATGCCGTGCTTTCCTGACATTAAATTAATAAAATGAATGAATCACATTTACATTAGTTAATTACAATTGAGCTCGGCTCAAGTATCAGCCAGCTGGCTATGACCCGACCTGGGCAGTAGCACTAATAATTAATCAACTACAGTAATTACAGGTATCCGTCTGTCGTGGACGTGTTATCTCGATTCGGGTCATATTCATAATTAATCAATTAATGTTTCTGTTTAGCAATCCGCTTGGACTTGATGAGTGATAAAATAAAATAAAACTAAACTACTTGAGGGAGCGCGGTGTCTGATTGAAGTAATTTTGTATGTAATGGGATTGGCAATCGATAATTTAGTTTTTATGTTTCTTTTTGGAAATTACTCGTAAATACTTTGTGCTTTTCTGTTTTGGCTGGAATTTTTATTCTGGAAAGTCAATTGTTTGGACATTTGGAGTTTGAGACTAAAATTTGACCCTTTTAATTTGTGTAGACACGGAGAAGATTTGATTGTAACGCCCTTTGCCCAAATCCTTGCGAGTTTACGGAGCGTCCGCAACAATTACATTTCCCTCACAAATGTCACTTCACACAGGTAAAGATTAATTCATTTTAATCCCGTATATAATTAAGTCAAACTGAGAGAGACCTGCTCAAATAAATGGATTTATTTTTAAGATCTCGCAGGTCTTCTTCAGTTGCAAGTGGGCCAAGTCCTCAGCCACCAAAATTACCTCAGGGTATGATGCAACTGCGACAGATTTTTCTTAATTAAGATTAACCTAATTTTGCATATTTTTTGCCCTGTTTTAGATGAAGAATTCACAAAAGTGGCCGTTGAGACTTTGGACGAATTGGACTGGTGTTTAGATCAGCTAGAAGCAATACAGACACATAGGAGTGTTTCAGACATGGCGACATCGAAGGTAAATTCAAAGATACTCAAAAATGATTTTAAGGCTAAGAATTTTGTGAACATTTTGACTATTTCAGTTCAAAAGAATGCTAAACAAAGAACTCACACATTTCTCTGAGTCATCGAAGTCTGGCAATCAAATTTCGGAATATATTTTTACCACATTTTTAGGTGGGTACATAAACTTGGGTGAAATTGGATTGAAAATCATTTTTATCATGAATAAATTTGAATAATTTTAATTTCACAGATAAGCAAGAAGACATGGAGTTACCTGCTTTCCAAATTGAAGAAATTGAAATCCCAGGTCAGGGCAAAGGTAAGTACGAGTGAAATGCTTATAGCAAAGGCGGCAAATTTCAAACTTGAACGTTTTTACTGAATTTTTAGCTGGAATGGCTGCCATTGCTGCCAATATGTACCCAAACGCATGGATAGCTGCAGGAATCGAAGCCGCCGCAGCTCCACATCAACGAATTGGACGAAGAAAATTAAACGCAGCCCTTCCCATGTCCCAAATCACCTGTGTTAATGTTCAGACTAATAAACATATTAATAATATTTCAATAGACACCTTACCCAAATTTGCAGTAGAGACACCTTATGAAGATGAGCTTGAAAAGGTATGGCTGTGCATAAAAAAATTTGAGCCATGAAGTCTGACCTGATTTTCTTTTAATTTTTTGATAGACTTTAGCAGAGACTTTTAACACATGGGGAATTGACATGTTCCGCATTGCTGATATAACGAATCATCGACCTTTGACATCTGTGGGCTATACAATATTCAAAGTACGTAAGGAAAATTTTCCACTCTTCCTCTACGTAAATTAATTTAGGGGAAATCAATGCGACGGTAGTCGCCGTTGCCGGGAGTTGGTTGATCCGATTATTTTATCAGAAAGAGGTCATGGTTGGCTGGAAAGGCATTGGGCATGGGGCATGGTGGTCTATATGATAAAGTAGCAAGCAATTCGCAGTCCTATGGTAAATTAATACAACCCGACCGAACCCAGCACAGCTCAGCCCGTGCTTTTCGTGCATGAGATCGGATTATCGGATTAGGCAATATCGCCCAGCGGAGAGATAAAAAAGTTTTGGAGAAAGTGAAACAAGGGAATTGGTGGATGGGAATGGGATTTGAATTGGATGAAGACATGCCTTCTATGCATTAGCATAGCGAGCCAACCAAATTAGGTCAAAATATAACGAAATTGCCTTAGATTTTGAAGGTTTCATAATGGGCTAGTGGTTTT
>WJEZ01002100.1:0-14614 GCA_009869925.1 Thalassaphorura encarpata | reverse complement strand
AACGCCCCCTATTATTCTGGCTTTGTTTTTTCCAAAATCTCGGGGTATAAATCCTCCGTCAGTTCGCACACCAAGTTGCTTTTCTGCAAGTATTATTTTTATTGCGACGAAATTATGGTTAAACAAATGAGGACAATTTAACCTTACCTCCAAAGAACACAACCGGAAGAATGGTCAAAAATAAGAACCAGAGACTAGATAACATAATTACAAATTTAGTCGGAACGGCACGTGTTTCAATCAGTTTGAATTTGAATGTTACAATCAAACCATTTTATATTAAACCCCGACAAGAGATGAGTACTTGAATTCAAGTATGAAATTCAAGTGGGGAAGACCAAAGCTGAAAGCTGTCAAAAACCAAATAATATACTACCATGTTAAAATTGAACTCTCAGACTCTACTGCAAAATGAGCTCATCCACATGCAGCAAATGAAATGAAGTGATTGATTTTGCACTTGGAATTATAAGTATTTACAATTTTATGAGGACCCGACAAAACATAACATCTGCTGCTACATTTTCATATACGTTGAAGTTAATTTTATTAGACGCAGCAAACTTGTGCATTTTTATATACACAAAAAGATGTTAGCATGATACAATTTATTTTTATTAATTTAATTTTTATTTTGTGGAACTTTTATTCTATTTTCTGTTGTGGCGGATCAACAAAAGGCATGTGTGGGTTAAGAATGTCAGGGTATCCAAGACGTTTGTATCTCGATGCAAGATCAATAAAATATTCGTTGGCTGTTTTGTATGGGCATATATATTCCTAGTAAAAATTTTAATAATGAAATTATTCCATTAATTGTCAAAATTAAATTTAAACTTACGCCTCTATTAATTTCTCCACATTCGCAAGCCTTTAAATAAAAATTGCACCCACCACCCACTGTGTTATGATTGCATTGACAATCCTCCATACAAATGGTTTGATATTCCTCAGCCATTGAAATATTTTGACACATGAGTCCAATGTTGTTGATTTGTCTCATGAATGGATCCTCGCAATAACAGTAGCCATCTCGTCCACAGTAGGCTTGGAGTGAATTGTGTTGACGACGACAATCATTCTCGCAACCCAAGTAAAACACGTTGGATGGATTTGTAAAATTGCAATCGTTGTAAATACATTCCTCTCTCCCAGGTGGATATCTAGCAATGCACTTTACTCCATTCTTCCATCCTTCTACTAATACAAATGAACAAATAATTATTAGAAAATTGCAACGGGTAACTAATGTTGAATTCATTTCGACTGAATCGGTTTGGTTAATTTTACTTTGGTTTATATTGCCTGGTAGGGTATTTTTACTTACACATTAAGCCAATATTAATTTCCGCATAGGAATCCAATGAAATGTGAAAGTGGAACAAGACTTTCTGCCAAATTTCTCTTGATGCTTATAAATTCATGACCTCCCTCAATAAGTATTTTCTATTCCGATGAATTATGAATAATTAATTTAGCTTGAGTTAATTAACTATAATCAAGCAAATGAATAAAA
Organism: Thalassaphorura encarpata; assembly: GCA_009869925.1. Classification (NCBI taxonomy): domain Eukaryota; kingdom Metazoa; phylum Arthropoda; class Collembola; order Poduromorpha; family Onychiuridae; genus Thalassaphorura; species Thalassaphorura encarpata. The sequence goes on along the minus strand of WJEZ01002100.1, from coordinate 13,098 downwards.
TTGACTTAATTATGATTCAATTTCTTCTATATAATGCCATTCCAGCACATTTCAATACTCTTTGATCGTTTCTTAGTCATACAAAAAATGTCAAACCTAAAAATTATTGCAACTTTTGCATTAGCCATTATTTTATTTGATAATTTTGCAATTAGTTCTTATCTGGCTGGTACAAAATGTATCCCGAGCTACCCACCAGGGGAAAACCCATGCTCGGAGTCTGGTTGTAATTACCCGAGTCCAGATGATGACCCCAACTATTTATTCATTGTTGCATGCGAAAGCGACTGCAGAAACCAACATAATTCTTGGAGTGGATACTGTGGCACGGATGGAAGTTGTTACTGTGACGAACCAAACAAAAAGACTGTGCTTCCAAGTTCTTGTCAATGTGCGGATATTCGAAATGCAACGGTTTATGATCAAATTTGTAACGAAGATTGTCAATGTTTTCATAATTCTGTTGGAGGTGGATGCAATTGGTATACGAGGGCTTGTGTTTGTGGAGAAATTGATAAAAAGGTACGATAATTCAGTAAATTAAAAGTAAAAACTTTGTTCTAACTTTCTGCGATTTTAGCCATTGGACAGCCCAGGCAAATGTCCTTACAAATCGGGTAGAGAATATTTCTATGCTGTCACAAGCATGTATGATTCATTTGGAAAAAAATATGAATGTCATTGAGAATCCTTCACATCTTATAGGAATATTTATGTTAAAACCACATTAATTTTACTGTTTAGAATTCTAATTTGATGCATTTAAACACGTTGAATTTCCATGCGTTGTAATTGTCAATGCCTTATTTTGTAAATCTTGAGTCAATCAAGTCAATTAGCACACCTGTTAGAACATGCTAATAAAATCCAGTTTATATTTAAAACTTGTTCTCTCAACTAGAGATTGCATTGTGTTTAATTAAATATGAAAACGAGTTTGAGTTTAATATTTATTGTAAGCACAACAAACTAGTAGGAAATTAAACGTCGTCCTTATTTTTGCTTTCTTCGTTGCAATTTTCATACCGCAGTCGGTTGAAATTATTAGGTTTGAATCCTAAGGACTGAGCATGTTCATAAATTTTCTTTTCAGTTGTTTTACTCAGAGAGTTTTGTGGGGAAATGACTGTCCAAGTAGTTTCTCCGTCCTTATAGCAATTATACCAAATTGAAATGTTTTGTTGTCGGTTAGAGTAATATAGCTCGTCCCGTTTGCATCTGAATGATGAAAAGGTAATTACAAATTGAATAACAAAAATTAAAGTGTGTATTTCATAGTCTTACTTAAATTAGCCAGATGATACCACCAAAAGTGCCCTTCACTGACTTGTGCAAAACTGAAAGGTGTATCTTTTCCATTGAAACCAGTATAATATGGGGCTTTTCCAAATATAGCTTTCATACCGGAGTTATAACACAGTTCATCGTCTCCGATTTCTTCGTATGGTACATGCAAAACATCAGTAGCTGCTCTATACAAGTCTAATCGACTGAGGAATGGCACATAATCGACTGAAGCCAGCTGAAATTTTAAAACAATTTTTGTGTAGAACAAATAGGTTTTGGAATGATTTTAATTTTACCTATTTCGTTTCGATTCATTTGTCAACCGGAAGGGGTGGTATACGGCAGCGTAATTCTTTAACCGACAATTCGTGTATCCCAAGGACGATATGTCCTACAGAAATTAACAGCATCAAGACCGATACAAATAAAAGTTTACTCAACATTTTCAGCTCTCAGAATATTACACCTGGCGTTTTGGACCTTTAAACTCGCACTGGCTGACAAAATAGGCAAAATTGTTTCTTATCAAATATACAATAACTTTACTGTCATTGCCTTCCCCATGTCTTTTTAATTTAATAGTTCAAGTCCTAACATTAAGTTGGCACAACTTTCAAGGCGACTTCATGCAAATTTGTGTTAGCAACATACTTAAAATGCTTGCGCTTGAAGTTGGAAAAATGATCTTTGACCGCTCAATTAATTATATGATGTACTTACTTTTCTCCTTTAAGTTTTTACTCATGATGTAGTGAACAAGATCTGTAAATTCTGAAAAACATGAAGGACTGGTTAATACAACATTAAACCGACTCAATTCAGTATAATTCAATCAAGACTAGGCGTTATTAAATTAAGGTTTATTCTTATTCTTGCATTCTTTTAGCTTTGTGTGAGTCAAATCAGGACTTCATATTTTATTAATACATGTCATCTTACAACGTACTTGTTAATCAGTTTTTATCCTTATCAGTAACTAACCCCTAGATTTAACTCTAACATAAATTTTCGCGTCATACTTGCATGTAAACAAAAATTCATAAATGAGTAACCTTAGTTTAGCAAGGTAATGCAATAGTCCGATAGCATTTTGAATTAGTCATGTTTTTATTGGTAGCTACTATTGTCCTCTTATATTTAATTTAAATGCCGTTTCTCCGCCGTAAATTTGGTAAAAAATCAATTCCTTCTGTCCTATTTTTTTCATACCGTGTTTCCCAAGCGTTTAGTAGAAGATAGTAGTATGAGTTTCGTTCAAAATATTTTAAATATTTCTTTGTGCCATTAGCTGGAAGAATACGCTCAAATTTTTTGGTCCTGTTCAACTCATCCTCAGCAAGGAGTCATTGTCTCACGTCCTCTGGGCTTAACATTTCTGAAATGTTGTCCTCACAAAATTATTCCTCAGCCTCCATAAATAAATAAATATTAGGTGCGATGAGACGCCAACGTTAGTGGTCATTATGCCTCAAAGGGATTGAAGGATGTAAAGAGAAGGAAGGATAGAGAAGGAATGTAGATATCCCATTCATGTCTAAATGCTTCGCTGATTTGACTGAACTCCACATTTAGAGTGTTGAAGAATACCAATTTGCCTGTCTAGCCATCTGTTAGGCATGTAGATAGTTCGTATTGGGATAAACTCAAAACATACCTACGGTCTGTCATTCAGTCCAGCCCTAAACAATACTATTCATTCGTATCCAGGTAAATTGGCCTGACTTTTTGTATTTTTAGGAGTCGTAAGAAATTAAACCCAACGTCATCAAGGCCAGCAGGAATAGGATTAAGACGTAAACCACTAGACCAAGTATGCTTCCCTCCATAGTGCTAGAAATATTTTTCCAATTTAAAGATTTGCTTTGTTTTAGTTTATCCCTGTCAGACCGTTTAAAAGTGCATAATTTTTCATTCAATGTTGGATCTCCAGTAAAATTTTGCTTTTCTATGGAATTTATAATAATTTGTTTGGCAGCACTTGACAAAGTTGGAGAAAATAGTAATCCAGCTAAATTGAGAATTCTCTGAATCATTGGGAATTTCAAGTCTCGTCTTCTTCTGTTTCAACACTTCCATTAGCCAAACTTTAGAATCTGAATCAATTAGGAAATCAAACGTCCAAATTTGAAATCCCTTGTATCGATTAAAATGAATTCTACGATTAGCTGCATCCACCAACGAATCTACCGAAATCATTGTTTTGATTAACGCATCGTTGCAATTTCTTGACATTTTTTCCTTGTTTCTGTATTTCCTCAAATATTTTTGTATTTTGAGCAAAAAACGGTTCATTATGAAAGTTTTTGTTTATGACAGCGTCTGGACATTCCTTGGTCGGGTCAGTCACTCTTATGTGAATGCAAGGATCATCCTTGAATTTTGGATCAGTACTAAAATTCTTGTAACTAACTTTTGTAATTACTTCACTATATCGATAGATGCGTAAAGGATTAAAACTTGTTGCAAGTACAAAAAGTCTCAACTCATTGATATGGATGAGTGGATATATTTCTGAACTATAGTGTATCTCGTATTCTGAGGTACTTGAGTCCAATGATCAATCAAATAAACACCTAAGAATAGATAGCCTTGACGTGGTTTTCTAATCCAAAGTTTATTTGGATTTTTTAGCCACGCTTCTTAAAAATCAGCATATTCTCGAGGAAGAATAAGAGTCTCGAAGTAAAATCTAAAATCTTGAGCTCCATGTTTTTTAATTAATTTTCTTAATTTCAAACATTGCAAATCCTTTCGACCCTGTTGTTCTTTTGCACCATAAAAATTATATTTTTGGTAAAGTTTTGTAAATATGAAAGGTCTCGGGACACTGCCCACATTAGTTCCTCATCACAGGTAGTTCCCTTCTATCCCTGCACAAACTTGATTCGCCCATATGGGTTCGCCCATTATTCGCCCATTAACAAGTGCAAGAAAAGACTTTCCTTTCCTTCCACTCGTCCTATATAAAAAAAGTGGAGACATGAAATTCAGTAAGATTCATTGATTTACAATCAACTAAACCAAAAGTTTAGAGAAATGTCAATAATCATAATTTTTGGACTTTTACTATCAATCAATACAGTTTTGGGTGCGGATTTAATACCTTGCCCTAGCCCTACATGTACAATTATTCAATCTCTAAGAATTACAAATTTTGGAACTTTTGGACCACATGACGATTGTCCAACAGGCTGGTATGCCTTTGGTATAAAAATAAAGGTCGAGACTCGGCAACGAGTTAATGACGATACAGCTTTAAATGGAATAGCTATTTTGTGTAATCCACTCAATAGAAGTAAAATAAAATTATTGTAAAATTTCAAGGATAATATTAATTGTATAATGCTAATGTAGATGGCGTTGCATTTACCACATCAGTTGCTATAAGTTCATTTGGGCAATGGGGAAAATCTGATTGGTTAACAAGGGATTTTGGTACCCAGTGTGTAAGAAATCAATATCACAATGATTTTATTACGGGTTTTGAGCTCAAATCAGAAAGTTTACAAACTGGTTTGTTGTCTGATAATACAGCAGCCAATGGAATCATATTTTAGTGTAGTGTGTCGGGAGGTTCATTTACTCCAGTAAGAGGATCCAATGGTAAGTGGACGGCAAGGCAAAATTGTCCGACTTGATGGTACATATGCGGAATTGGAACTCAAGTTCAGGAACCACAAGGATCAAATGGTAAGTCATGTGGATACGAATAAACTTAATAAGAATTAACTCGTTAATTTTAATTCATTTTAACACCAATCATATTTTGGGCAACCCACACATTTACTTACTAAAAATCCTCCTGTAATTCAGATACTACCTTTGGATTATTTGTTTGATATAAGCAATACGCTGCGGTAGACCTAAACTACAAAATTTTGCTAGTTCATGAGCCACTACATCGTATCCTTTTTCAAACTACTGAGGATTCCGCATGTACTAGGGCAAATATGTCATACTTCTCAAAGTCCTTCAAATACTTCTTGCCCCACTCTTCAAGAGCTCTTAGAACAGGTAATTGGTCTTTTATTCGACGTCCTCCTCTTTTATTGTCTTCCACGTTTTTCTCAATAAATGGTTGAGCATCACGTGACTGTTTAGGAATATCAATAATACAAACTACTCCGTACAGTGAACGTTATAAATTCACTTTACCTTTATAGTGTAAAGTCCGGATAATCTGAATTTGACGAATAAGTTAGAGAGTTCTAGGTAGAAGACATTTAAAGCCCTAACAAAAAGGTCGAGTGCCACGTTAAGTTTCTGTCAGCGCAGTTTTGATAATCAAACATCAATGCTATTTCTGGGTACTTCTATTAGACAGACCACGTGGAGTTGCGTAAGGCCTGTTTGCGTTAACTAAAACAAATAAACTGTTGAATTATATTTTGTCACAATTGGATTCAATGATTGAATATCTAACCAGCATCTCCGTTAAGCATCTGCGTTTTTTTCTCTTTTTGTAATATAGCTTGGTGACTGTTTTCATTTTCACTCCGTCTGATCCGCAGATTTCCAACTAATCCTTCCTGTAAGCAAATGATTTATCAGTCAGGAAGTTAAAATAACATTTGAACTAACAGTGTGAACTTTATACCATATGATATTCGTTATTTATATTCCTTAGGTGAAGCACAGCTTTTGCGTCCTCTCTCTTTTTGAGGGAGTTTTTCTCTCAAACACGGTTTGGCCGTATGCATTCACGTCCACCTCGTCCAATTCAAAATGGTCCGTAAATGCAGATTCTAGATGAACAGGTAATATTGAATATAAATCTGGTTATGTTTGTATGTGTATAATTTGTTTTATATGGAATAATTAGTAATAAATTAAACATTACCTTCGTCTGACCTTAATTTTAATGCATGTATTTGGTCAAATGCATTGAGTTGTACGTCATATCCAGAAATTCGATAGCCTATGTCTCTTTTGGTTCGTACTGGTGTAACTATAAATTCTACTTTTGACGTTAATTCAGCTCTACGATCAAAAATTGCTGCAGAAACGCTAAAAATTTGAAAAAGCAGAATAGTATTGAATAACATATTGAAGTTAGATGTGCTCTCACTAGTAATCACTGCACTGCTGCATAGCTTGCAGCACATTTGTTTTCCTTCGTTGCAGTTTTTGAACTTGTGTTGCTTAAAATATGTTGTTACCGCATTTAAGATTGGGGAACCCGGAAACGTAAATGTTGAAAATAAATTTCCATTCAACTGAACACCTATTTACAAATTATATGTATTAATTAATAGACAAATGACGTATGGTTACATATTACAAAACAAAATAAGTACAGAAATTTGACCTTGACTTCAGGTAAAAACTGCATAAAATTCTAGGTTTTCAATTGATATCAATTAGTATTTACCCTAGTCCAAATATTTAATACAAGTTCAGTTTTTGTTTCTACTGACTCAAATTTTATATTTTTCACAAAGTACTCAATATTTCTCACTAAAGTTCAATATTTTGTCATTTTTAGTTCCAATTTATAATTATTTAATAAATTTATAACGTGTTCCTTTACCAACATAAGCTGACTGGCAATTCATGGCACATCTTAAAAACCTCTATGAGCCAATTAAGATTTTCTTTGTTTGTAATATAGATAGTAAAAATAGATTACTGTTTGCAGCGCTTTGTTGCGAATAACTAAAAAGATTTGAATGTGAATCAAGTGAAGATTAATTCTTGAACGGAAAGGAGAGAAGGACGGAGAGCGTATTTTATTGTATTTAAAATAGTCTGTGAAAATGGTAGGAAGGGTGAAGCAAAAGTCGAACAAAAGTTAGTTATGTATAAAAGTATACATAAAATACGCTAATGGTTGAATTGCACAGTAAAAATTAGGCAAACAAACGTCTAACATGCAAATACAGATTCTATGATGATTGAATTTATTCATGCACCTGAACTTGACCACATGGAATTTGTCATACGATAGTTTTACCTTCAAAGGGAGAAGTGATTCAGGAGAAAGTATGCTTCCCTTTCAAGTTTCTTTTTCGACCTTGGTCTTGGAAAGGTTGCTTTGGCCGGCCATACGAGTATTCGGATTTGGGTCTTGGTCTATTTCCCGGGTTTTCAGTTTTCTGTACATTTGCCATTTGAGTTGATATCTAAGCAGAAGAAAGCTAGGTCTGAAAATATTACAAGTTACATTCGGTAAAAAATCACAAACTAGAGTGGGTTCGAAATTAAAAATCATTTGTGTAATTTGTGTAATTTTGATACTACGCTTCATTAGTTTTGGTGAAATTTTTTTACGATTCAACTGGTGAGGAACACAAAGGCCAACTCAAATACAAATTTTGATTCAGTTTTTATTTTTGCATTTTAGATACAGTATGCGGTACAGATTTGTATGCAAATATCTCACTATACTAAATACGTTTCAACTTGGTTGCATTAAACCAGAACAAACTCGGGCGGGTTAACATTGAATCTAATGTCTGCGTAAGTGGGATATGATACATGTGAACCCTGGAACCAAAAAGTATCAGGCTTGGGCACATCAAATACTTTTCCCAGAAATGGGGATAGCTTTAGTTTTTCATTATATCCCTCATCAGTCTCTTAATAGTCAAGCGTTTAACCATATTAAAAACTTTTTTTTGTATTTTTAAGCGCGGAATTGATTGATTCTAACAAGTTGCTAACATCTTTTGTCTTTGGCTTGGCTACATTTATAATTTTTTCTTTATCTTCGTAGTCGCGTACTTGCAATGCCGTGGTGGTGTCAATTAGATTAAACAATGCATCGTCGATAACATGTTGGAATACGTGTTGACCAACACCGTACGCAATATCATCAATTCCTAGCGCCAAACGGAAGCTTTCGGGTCCAAAATGGACAAGATGGTTTTCATGGTTTTGATAAANTACGCAATATCATCAATTCCTAGCGCCAAACGGAAGCTTTCGGGTCCAAAATGGACAAGATGGTTTTCATGGTTTTGATAAAGAATAAATCTCGAGGTCCCATCGGTGTCGTTCCTCATGTTGAATTTCATTTTTCTACCCCATTTTTCAAATTCTTTGTTTGCATGTTGCATGAATAGCATCACGTCCTCCCCTGCCCTTCTGTTTTTATAAACACATCTGCTTAGAAGTGCATGTTAATTGTAATTTTGGCATCATCGGGATGATTAAATATATTCTTGGTAGCAGGTTTCTCTGGGGTAAAATAAATTTCTTTCAATCCAATCTTGTAGGGCTCATCGACCGGGCTGCAGAGAGGGTGTAATAATTGGTTTGAATACTTTTGTGGTCTAATGCCAGGAAAAAAATTGGGCGACGCAATGTTCGAGAGGTAGATGTATTGCGACTCAGGACATCTCCTCCACAACCCTGGAGGGATGAATACCCTTTCCTTCTCTACCAAATAATCGCTACGCGAACGAAATCCGAACTGCAATCCATACATTACAAAAACGATCTAACTAGCTTCTCCCTTTTTACTGTGCTTTGTGGAGTAAACTTGTACTGGTCCAGGTTGACAATTTTGGGAATCTTGGGGTCCTAGTTCGGTACGTTTTTGATATTCACGGCAGATGGTATTCCGACAAGGTTGGTCTGGCTGTAGCTCAAGTTTAATGCAGAGCCAACTCCCCTATGCCCGGGAATAATAATGTGTGAAACTTCATCTTGTTTGATTCTTGACGGTCGTTTTTCACGAATAGAAGCTCCCTCGCCTGACATTGGCTGAAAAATTATTTGTTAAATTAAATTTGCATTAATTTATATTTAAATAATTTCACCTCCTAGGCCTCCTAAGCCTAGACATATTTTCATTGTCAGTGACCAATACCAGTATAGTGTCTAGCAATTACGTTGCCTATACTCCTACTTCAAACTTGAAAGAAGAGTATGGCACTGTGCAGTTTGTAATACCACCAACAGCTGCTCTGTGCATTGATTTGCATGACCCTTACCTGTCCATACAAGCCAAAGTTGTACAAAAAGATGGTACAGACTTGACAGACAAGGACATTGTTTGTTCAACAAACATGTTTTTTTATGCCATGTGGAAGAACTGGACAATATCTATAAATGGAACCTTAGGTGTATTACGAAAAAGAAATTCGTAAATGGCTAGGAAAACCATACAATCTTTTAATTTGGAAAACTTACATAAAGCCATACGTTGACGCTAGCGTTGAAGATAAATTTAATTTTTAATGGGCCAGAAAAATGCAGTGCAGAAAAGATTCAAGCAGAGCAGATTTATAAAAAATGGTTGAATACAACAGAAGATAAACTCAATAGTACATGCGGAGGTGAATTTGGTATCTGGTGCGCAGAGAATAATATTTGTCAATACCACAAACACAAAAAGAAAGAAAATGATAGTTGTGTCTCCAAACTTCACTCGTTATGTACTATTGATGATTGTGAATCGGGAATAAAGTGTGTGCCACTTCACCACAATTCTAGCAATGGTACGCGTATTAAATTATTAATTTTATGTACATACTTGAACTAATGACTCATTTTAAAAAATTAAAATTGCAAGCAGCTGGAGCTGGTTATTATGACGGTTACTGGAATACCGAAATATTATTGGATAAAAAGAGACAAAACAAACGATTAAGAAATCTTGTAGAGATAATATCATCTGTCATCAGTTTACTTGGGCTAGTTAGAAATATAATAAGCATTTTGATTTTGTGTCGAAAAATTTATCCAGTCTCGACAACAATGTTGCTTTTCTGCCTCACTACATATGACTTGGCGTTTCTTAATGGTGGATTTCTCAACAATGGATACTTTCACTCGGTTATATTATATATACGGACTCTATATAATTTTTATGAACAAGGAAGTGTCCCTCGTGTTTATATCTATTTTAAATTCATGAAACACTTGGATTGGTAAATCTTAACAAGCTATACATTTGCTTAATTAGTAATACTTCTCTCTGCATAGTAAATTTTGGCAATCTACGCAACAATTTTGATTCCATTGGAACGTTATGTCGTTGTGTATCTTCCATTACGAGTCAAACGTCTTTGCACTTTGAAATGCACATGAATTGCTTCGATAGTTCTTCTAATCTCAATTGGCTACAATGTTACTACAATGTTCGAGTTAAAAGTTAGTCCTAAACAAGGGCTTGCACCACCTTTGGAACCCAGGATGCTCGAAATTGGACATTCTATAGAATCCAACATTTAAACCAAGATCCAGGATTCATACAGTTACTTTCAGACGAGTTCAAACTCTTATTCTGTCCAGCTTACTCGATTAGGTTTTGACCCAACATTTATTAAATTTTAGTTTTGGAGCATTATCATTTTTTAAAGTGTGGTGATCCTGAATGCATTGATTTGCATTGCTGTAAGTATATACTATTTAAAAAAACATATTTTTTCAAAATAATTAGTTTGAAATCCTTATATTTGATTTTAGCTGAAACGAGCTGAAATGCTGCGATCCAAACTAACAGAAAACTCTAGACTAACTACTACTGCTGGATCCAAGACTCCTTTGATTTCTTCAACATAAAAAATGATGATAGCTGTGGTTCTCATATTCAATCTGTGCTAATTGGGAAAGCCCCAAGACTGAGTATGAAAGAGAAGACATGTCTACGCCCGCAGTCCACCATGAAGGTGAAAGTGGTTTTTGATTTGTATAAATGACATCATGGTAATTGGCTCATTAAACCTAGAGAACCAGGTGTTATGGAAAGTAATTCTACAGACGTCTTAATAACGAATGAATTGGAGGACGTGAGTTTGGTGGTCAATATCTTAGCTATCGCTGACTCGTGTACAGTAGAATCTTGCGACAAAACAGTCAGCGATGGGGTCAAGTATAGGGCCATCCAAATAATAAAGAATTGTCAAGTGTGTGAGCCTTTGATCCAAAATTTTCAATATATATTCCGGGGCAGACCTCAAGGACAGGGAAGATTTGTTCACAATTCTTGAGGAATTTTTGAACGGGACGGACGTTCTTGCCATTTCCAATAAAGATTTGACATGCACATTTCTACTTAGGAGTAGTGACGACAACCCTAACTGCATCAATGCATTGGAATAAACTCTAACGCCTAATGTACACTTCACTATAATGTCAATAATTCTTCAATAATTGTGACTTTTTTGTGAAATTTCAACTTCATGAGAAATTTGACAATTTATACTTTAATAGTGAATCATGAATTTTTCACGCGCATGAAATTTTCTAGACGCATGACAAAATAATGATTCAACAACTTCTGTTCATACTTCAAGATCATGTCACCTTCATCTCATTTTCACGCGTGATAAGAAAGTTGAGCTGGGTTCAACTTTTTAGGAAATGACGATGATGTGAAATCATAGAATTGAAATTTCTGACATGAATTCTCTATTCAAAACGGTGTCCGCTGGTGGAGAATTCATTTCAGGTCTCGAGTTCAAAGTTCGAATTGTTCATTCGATATTTTCAAAATGTTTTCAAATTGTACTGTGGATTTTCTGCTTAACCGAATTCATCGTCTGCATTTTCATTTTCACCCATCTACACTTTCATTTGTTCATTTCATGCGTGGACCAATTCATGACATGAAAGTGACCAAGCGTTGAAGTTGAAGATGACATGACGGTGAAAAGTGTAAATTAGGCGTAAAGTTTTGACGATATCATTTATCAAAATTTTACATTGCCTCGTGATCGGGAATTTAAGCATTGGTGGGGTCGACCAATGGTTGAAGTAAATGATTGATTCTTAAATTCGTCTGCGCATGCGGAATGACCTTATTTCTTGTCATTTGGAACAGACGACGCGCTGCTAATGCAAAATTCTTAACATTTGGATTTCAGGCTTCATTCAGAGACTACACATACATAAATTGCACAAATGCAATCAAAAGTAAGGTTCTAGTAATTTATACAATTCAAATATATACATAACAATTCAAAGTTCTTAGGCCTTCAAAATTCGAAATGGCGTGCATTGATTTAAAAAATCCATAAAATTTTGCGTTGCCATTATTTATTACCTGCTGGCGCGGCCCAAGATCCGAGCTGTTCGCGTGTTCGTCAATGAAAATGATTTTACAACTATCACCAATGTTTCTTAACCTCACAGTGAAAGAGCACCGCAATTGAAGATGAATAAAGTTGGCACCCATACCAAACTTAGCTAGCTAAACTGGCAAACTTTGTCTTTAATTTTCAATTTTTAATGAATCAGCTATTATTTGAACAATTCTGACCTCATTTAAGCAAAAACCAATCATATTACGCTCCATGTGCAAAAGACAAAGGTATACAAGTATTGTATTAGCAGAAAATCCTTGATGCTTGGCTGGACTTCAAACTTGAACGTTTAAACAAATATGTTTATGCCTTCCGTGCCATGGGGTGTGGAGTTTTTACCATAACTTTTTACATTTACAATCGCTAGCAGGTTTTTAAATGGCAAGCATGACCAAAAATAATTGCATAAATTGCACGATTGCAATCGAGCTTAACTAAAGTTTAACTAAAGTAATAATTATTTATTCATATTCGATGTTGCTGATAGAAAGTTTGCCAAAGCCGAAGCCGAGGGTATGCCCAAGTCAAACAAGCAAAATCTTATGTTTATTTTGAACTTCAAGGATAATCTTTTTTATTTTGATAACGCTTCAACAACACAACACAATGCAAATTCACTCCAATAATTATTATGGTAGTGACAGGCTTTTAGTAATACTTTAGTCTTTCACTAGAGTTATGTGGAATAAAATTTATTTCATTTGCCATTTTTGTTCAGTTTAGGTTTCCGAATAATGGTTAAAATTCTTTTATGTTGATAGTCACATGTAATGAATTC
>WJEZ01002099.1:0-14620 GCA_009869925.1 Thalassaphorura encarpata | reverse complement strand
ACTTCTATTAATTTCATTCGACAGTAACATAAAAAATAAAAATTTTGGCTCGTTGCTAGTAAATAAAAAAGAGTGCTAATTATGGGACATACGGTATTTCCGCCAGTATATGATATTAACCAACTGACATAGAGAGTAAGGATAATTGTCTTCGTCACTATCGCCTGCCATTGGGATTGTTGGTTGACAAAATATTATTTACTCAATTAAGTGGTAAATGCTACCTAGAATATAGATTTAGAAAGTGCCGCAATTGTTATAGTTACGGACAAGACTTTGTTTCGCTTCACAGATATACTTAAAATGATGTGATTCACTATAATAATAAAATAAACGCAACAGTGAACTGACATGCGTAGACACCATACATAGGAGATGAATCATTTAATGGAGTAGGACAATTACCGATGGCGGGCTTGATAAGGAAAAAATTATCATCAGATTGACCACGGCGTTGGACAAAAAGCTAAAAACCGGGAAATCACTTTCCTTTGCTGGGAAGTTGATCTTTTAGAAGTTATGAATACCGGCTCAAAAAAATTTGAAATGTTAATTCTTTAATGCTGAATAAAACTTGTAATAGCTCACAAAATGCTTTGCAATTCTTTGAAATGATAATAAGAAGAGCAAATCTCCGTAACAATTAAAAATTATAATCTACTAAATCGTTCTTAACTTACCACTTTCTCTCGTCTTACAAAAACACCGGGCCGTCCTCTTGTTGTGTCCTTTTTTAAATCCATGTCCACATCTTCCGGGTATGTGTAAAATAAACTACTCGTTATTCTGGAATCACTAATCCTAGCCATTGAATCAATTTCTAGACAATCACAAAAAACACAAAAAAAGTCTGGAAGAAATACAAACAACCCGAACAACTGTTCAGGTGGAGAATAGAGACTCAAACCAGCTGAATTGGTAGCCTAGGAAAAGGTGTAATGTGAGCTCTGATGCTGCAGATGATGCTCACAACATATTCTAGCTTGTATCAGACGATGACCATCAAATTCATTCATGGAAAATGAACTCGAAGTAATGTCAACTTACTTTTGTACGACGTCGTTTTATGACTCCGTTACCTGGCTCCAAATCACGGACACAAAAAAACTTGGAATTTATGAAAATATGTATTATCTACACTTGTAGCTGATCAGTTTTTGACAGTCTCTCTGTCCAATAATAAACGGTAATTAGCGGAATCAGTAAAAATTTAAGACAAAACAAGTTTGGTAACTCAAAGTTTTATTTTATTCTAGAGAACTAGTACATACGCTTACAAGTTTAAAATAAATTATATGGCTCAAGTCTTCCCATGCTTAAAGTATTTAGTCGTTTATGTAAAGTTCATAATGGATACACGAAACGAAATGAATTAGTCACGCTAAACCGTGAATTGGTGTTTCGTAAAAAATTATGTTTTGGTAACAACTTAATAAAGCTCTGAAATATACAGGACTTGAGCCATCGGCTAAAAGGTTTTAGGCCTGCGCACAGAGTTTACATCATTTTATCACTTAAACATGGAAATAGTTTTTGATAATGTCTGTTATATTGATTTAAATGTATGTCGACACAGTTTTCTGTTAAATGAGAAAAATAAGTAAAATATTTTAACTTAATTCTGTGGTGGGCTCAGGTTTGGTGGTAGATATAAATCCAAACATCTGACGCTGGTGAATATCTTGTTCGCGAAGTCCATGACATTGTTGATACCATTATGTACTCTTCTTTGTTCATTTGAATTGTAACTCATGTACTTCCTTTTGTCGATGTACACGCAAAAGTATTCTATAAATGGCATTGGCGGCAAACCCAAAGCATCCGATTTTGAAAGTTCTCCAGACGCGTTGAAAAAGTCGTGATCAAACTTGAGTGCAATCAATGCTGGGAGATATGTCAACCACTCATAGATTATATTTAGAGGAACCGGGCAACAAATATCCATTTTCTTTACAGATGAGTATAGGGCTGACGCTGTCCTTCCAAATGAAATGTCTAGATTTTTCCAGTTAAGAACACGGATGGCAGTTACTTCACCATTTTCCAGAATTTCCAATATTCCGTTGTTCTCAGTAGGATCAAAATCTAATTCGCCCCCGTAGACCACCGTCGTATAAAACGGATGCACTGTCGCGGTTGCAGGTTCCTATAGGGAACCAAATAAATATTTACAATTATTTCACTTACATACAAACATTTATATGATAAATTAGGATTGAACATTCGTGTTTATATTTGCTGATGTGATATGAATTAATTATTCCATAAACAATTTTCCAAAAACAAAACAAAACCCAGCTTGCACTACATAGAGAGTACTTATTATTTTTTGTACTTACATTCATTATTGACAAATGCGAGGTGTAGGTTGAAAACTTTAGTTTTTGTCACCTAGTTGTAATTCTTGGTGTTTCTTTAGAAAATAAAATTTTATACCAAATTATGTCAAAACACAATTTGTGTTTGTATTCTAGAATATCTGTGGTAAGAACTGAATGTGAACTTTTGTTAACTTTGTATAAGTTTTACAGATTCACCGGTTCAGCATAATTGTGAGTGGAAATATCCATAGTGAGTGTCCTCTCTACTATTATACTACTAGCCAATTCTCGGCCTGTCGTTTCACAAGGAGTTGTTGATAAGACGTTTGTGAAGCTTGAGTAACATGAGACGTGAACTCAACGTTCGGATAGGAAATCTGTGTACAGCTGGTATACCCGACTATATCTCTAAATACATTAACTGAATTCCTTGATATAACGTGCAATACAATAATACTGATCCAATACACAGTCCTTTGTTTTGTCTGACGATTCAATTGCGCTTATTCGTTTCTATGAAAGGCTGCGCTAGCTAATAAACATATCTGATACTTCAATGAAAACCTTATTTTGGAGAAACAGCTAGGAATTCTTATTAAATTTTCCGTTGTAAAATAAAGGAGACGCAATTTTTAAAGTCAAGTCAAGATTCTGGACCAAAATTAGGTTAATTGAAAATTGAAGTGGAATAATAATTTCCAACTGCACAGAATTTTTGACAATATGTGTGATTCCTTGTATTTTATTTTGCTACCTTGCTATGATTTCATTTGCTTGAAGAGAAAAGTATCACATGTCTTTGTAATAGGTGTCTTATACGGTCATTTGGAAACTAGGATAATCTAGTTCTCCTCAAGGTGTTGACACCGTGTGCTGTCAAATGATTTGATTCAATTGACCAAGTTGACGTGGACAGGGTTAATTTAATAAATGACTCTTCCACTCTTCTAATCATTTATGCCGTCGTCTAAAAATGTAAAATAATTTTTTAAATTTAGCATGTGAAACAATTGCCATTGGTATTTGCTATCGTCTTAGTAATCTGATCAACACTTTCGTTGAGGCCAATCCACTAACTAAAGAACGGGATTTTAAAAATTATTAGCTGAATCCGCGATTCGCCCAACTGAGTTATTTGGGAATCCTATTTTTATAAAAGTAATTAGATTAGTAAATTATGCAGACTACGACTAGCAAATCTGACTCGTCTGGCGCTCAGCTTAATACGCGATATGTTCCATGTTCGTAAAAAATGGTTACGATTGGATTTATTTTTTAAGGCTTGGTCTTCTAAAAGATGTGGAAAGTGCTAAGTATGTCCAGCCCTGCTCCAGTTAAATGTGTAAAAATAAAAGTAGGTGGTCATCAGATAATCAATAGGCCCGTTTGCTTGCGTCCCTCGTCAAGCGAATGAATCAAATTCTGCTTGGACAAATTATTATATGCGGAAATATGGCTCAAGAAATTAAAGTGGTCAATGAGCTCGATTGATTAATGCTAATTCATTTCCATAGGATTTGTCAGATAATACTTGCTTTGCATCATATTTGATAAATAGGTAGGGATGCGTATCACGCTCATAGACAAAATAATCAATTGTAAAAATATTGGGAATGTAAAGGAAACTCCAATGAACTGTCCAAGCCAACCTCAAATTATTATTGCATCGTACCGAATACGAGTATATTTAACAGTATTAAAAACAGGCTTTCGTATTACCTGGGTAATTTGAGTATTTTACCCATTTTACGCGTTTTCCGCGTAAAATTGGGTAAAATAGGTAAAATTAAGTAAAATGGGTTAAATTGGGTAAAAAGAGTTAAATTTGGTAAAATACTCTTGCTCACGATGCCCCAAAACAGTTTTTTTTCATTTTACCCATTTTACGCATTACCTAGTTCGTCATTTTACCCAATTTTACCCAATTTTACCCATACCTAAAAAACCCTAGGCTGGGTACGAACGAAATCCTGATTAAAAAGTTGTCGTTGAATAAATAATGTGTGGTGGGGTCTCCCTTCTTCATAATATTCCCAAGTATGGAACCAATTGAAATACAACTGGTTGTAAAGTTGAGAGCGATGATGGAAAACTTCACCCAGTGTTGACTGACAGAGATACATTTAAACAAACATTCTGGATGAGGACCTCCAGCTGTTCTTGGAACTTTACTGTAGAAATACTGACAAAGGATATGACTGATTCGAGAAACTATAACTATATGTGGCAGAAGATTTTGCGGCACAAAAAGCATAACATATATTCAATAATGTCATCAATTTTCATTAGGCGAACAATTTGGTCTGTCGTTGCGCATCTAAAATAATTAAAAGCTGAAGGTTCATTGAGCTCTAATTAAATACTATGTCAGTGTCACGGATGCTTGTACTTGCACACAACTCTTGAACACGACGCCTAGATAATTTTTCAGACAAGAAATGGGCTAAAGGAATTCTGCCCACCGATTGGTTTGTCTAAAAACAAACATGCTTGAAATTGGAGACAATTTGGGACCATTGGACAAATTTTGACAAAAAAAAATTTATATTTAAAAAATTTGTGATTTCAACAGGCAAGTTTTAACTTATTCCATGTCTGGGGACTTTAATTAATGTAGAAAAAAATATGTAGCGTCTGGGCCGTCTGGACTAACATGTGATAATGTTCCCTTGTCAGTGGAACTGAACGTGAATACTTGATCTTATTCATGCATTGAATTACGTACCAAGAACCTGATCATACGTTTGAACGGAAAGGCAAAACGCTCATTTACTACAAAGTTAGTCCGTTCGTAGGCTTCGCAGCTAGGATCAACGATATCTCCATGCAGAGTTCAGTCAGTTCTGCAGTCAGTCAAGACGAACAAACGAAAACGACGAAGCAAATTCAGGACATTGCACAAAATATAAAGTAAAAACTACTGAAGTAAAGACTATAATAGATATTATATTATCAAAAAATATCATTTTATAAAAAGAATATTTGACACCTTAATTGCAAAACTAGCGTGTTCAGTTTGCAACAGTGTTTACAGTAAGCCTAAACTTTTTACCTCATCTTATATTTTAAGTCTGTTGCAATTTAGCCTTTTCTCCCTTGTCCATCAATTAGTCTTATTAGAATATAAGTCTAGTCTAATATTATACTACACCGTGGTGCAAATCCTTTGCACCCACCCCCTCACAGCCCCATCTGGGGAAGTCTCACCTTGCATCCAAAAAAAAACCACGAGGAATTGTTATAAAATGAAATAAATAAAAATTATGTTATTGGTTCTTCTTGGAAATAATTCCTAATGGTCTAGGTATGCCATGTCCTTTGCCATTACGGCAGCGGACGAGAGCAAAAAACTTCATTTTCCCTTCCTCTCCTTCTCCTTCGTGGGCTAAGGGCATGAGACGGAGAGATTTTTCATTCATAACTCTTGAACCAGTTCTGGATTCTACATAATATTCTGTTTCTGTTTCGATATACTGGTCAAGGTGAAACTTCCCCAGATGAAGCTGTGAGGGGTGGGTGCAAAGGATTTGTACCACACTGTTTATTGTTCATTTTTGTTCTTAGTTTCCGGCCGAGATCATCGATTAGCGATGGACAGCAATTTCAAACTGTGTCCTACCAGTGACTCTGGAATTTCTGTGAGTACTTTTTATTATATACAATAAGAAAACACATTAAATTATTTGTAGTTTACACAGTACACAGTACGTAAGTTATATTAGTTGAGGTTTCCGTTGTCTCTACTTTTCACATACAATTTCACTTGAGATTGAACGAAGCTGTGTTATATTTGTTTCTTAAATTTAATTTCAGGAGATTTTTTCTGTAATAGCCGATTCCGTATTGTCAGGAGAAGCTAGTACATTAGCACAGATTACGAAGAAATTGTACAGCCCTCCAACATTGGACAATTTCTACCCGATCTCACAAATAGGGTCAGGATCATTTGGTCGGATTTTCAAAGTTAAAAGTAAATCAGATGAAAAAGTGTTCGCAATTAAAATCTTGAAAAGGCCAAGTATGGGAAACGACGATTTGCGGATTAAACACATCATGTTGGAGAAAAATATTGGAGTTTTGGCCGGTGGATGTGATTTTATTTTGAGTATTCTTGGCACCTTCAGAAGTCTTTCCCGAGTATATTTTTTGTTACCGCTAATGCGTGGTACGTTTTTCTAAATTAATTAAACTGTAAGAAATGTTCAATTATTTTACTTACTTATTTTAGGCAACCTTGCACAAGTAATGACAGAATTGCAGAATCGACCATCAACCCGGGAAATCTATGCATTTGAGATTCTTGAAGGTGTAAAGTTTCTGCAATCAAAGCTCATTGTACATGCAGATTTAAAGCCAAGCAATATCCTAATTACTGAGACACTACATGTGAAAATTGCGGATTTTGGGCTGTCTGTTTTTCTGCCAAGAAATGACGGTTTGGTACCTTCCCCGGGTAATACCTTATCGTACGCAGCACCAGAGCAATTACCACCAAACGAAACTCTCTGCATAAACTCGGATTTGTACTCATACGCTTGTGTAGTCTTTGAAATGCACCACAGACAGCTGTTTCCGAAGACTGTGTAAGATATGCTGATTATTTCATGAATTCGTGAGTTTGTTTATAAATGCTTCCTATAAAATATTACCACTTACAATTATATATAGGAGACCATCTTAACTTTTGATTATGTCCGTAATGTTAAATGCACTCTCAAATAATAGTCAATAAAAACTATTATTTAATAGGGTTCGTCCTAAAACTAAGCTTGGCAACGACGTTTACATCAGGAGTAACCTCAAGATGTGTTGTTCATCCTTGAAGAAATTTCTCATCAAGTTTCTTCACTTTAATCCGTTTGAAAGGAGCTTGAGCCATTCTGCAACTTATTTTGTCAGGTACATACATGGATATATGAAATTAGATAATTCACATTTAGATTACAATGATGATGAAGTACGAGAGACAGGGATTACCACAAATATTTTGATTATTAATTGATTATTTTTTATACTTCCAAAAGTCTGGCGAAGTACCAATCACAGCAGATGCCAATTGCTGATTTCAGCCAGTTGATTGATCCTAAGCCAGATGGATGTAATGGGTTCTACAAAGGTTGGACAACTGGTGCTCAAGTCGATGCCGAAAGTGACAGAGAGTTGGCTGGCTTTAATTTCACGAGACATTTGGAAAACGTCCAACTAGTTATAGATGAACTGTTTCAAAAACAAAGAGAAGCTAATCTGAAGGATAAATTGGAAATAGAAAAATTGAAGGTAATGACTACTCCCAGGTTACACTACTACTAAGTTTGTCCAAATCACGTAATTGAAGTTTTAGCTACGGATTTTAAGCATCGTTAACATATGTATTTAAGTAATACGCATATGCATTTCACTTTTAGGACGATAAATTTGGTCAACAGAACAGAGAAGCTGATTTGATAAATAAAATCAATCAACTTGAATCCAGGCTGAAGTCAGTAGAAGGCGAATATAACCAGGTGGGTATCATTTCCTTTGAGAGCTTAGAGCTTAAAGTATAGAATTTTGTTTAATCTAGAGTCACAAAGGCATTAAAAATTAATTAAGTTATTGAGGCTAATGTTAGGTTAAAGATAGGCTTCAACTATTTGTTGACACTTTTCCAAGCCCGTTAACATTACGCCAGTCCAAGCCAACAATTATTTTAGCTAGCAACATGGTAACAACGGTCTCAAGTTGAAGCCTATCTTCTCCATAAGGTTTGTGACTCTAGTCCTAAATGGGATTCTATACTAAGGCTTAGAGCCGCTTACCTTTGTTTATATTTTATAATATCGCTCATTAATGAAACTATGTTTGTATTCTTTAGCTGAGTCGTAGTTGCGCTAAAAATCATGTGGAAAACTTATACCTTCAATCCAAAAATGCTCGAATTGAGGTAAGTTCGATAAGATTCTTAGGATTTTGTATTTCATAAAGCACAATCAATTACATTTACTTTAGGCATATTGCTCGTCGTTGGAGTCCAAAATCAACTTGCTCAAGGATGATAATTCTATGCACAAAATACTGTCTGATAAATTTAATCAGAAATTTCGAAGATCTGTCCAAGTAGGTTTTTGTAAAACAATAGTAAATCGTTTTCATTACGATTAAGGTACATCAAGAATAATTTAAACTTTCAACAGACGTATGAAGAAATGAAGGCGGACTTTAATAAGTTGAAGGAAGAGAATTTTGAGCTCATGAAAGAGATCAAAACACTTAATATGCAAAATCAGACTCTAGAGGTAACTTCAAATGGTTAAATCCTATCCTAATACAAACGCTAATCTTATATTCTCCACACAGAAAAACTTATGGACAGTAAATGCACAAGAGAAAAGCGTGAAAGAAAATAATGTCGGCCTGTCCTGTGAATATTTTGGGCTTGGCAGAGTAAGCTGATTATCGTTATATGTAGAGCGTCAAAAAGGTTAAAAATAGTTGGCTGAAAACCAAAGATTAAAATATAATGTGCACAAATCAATTTATATTGGTTCTAGTACAATCAATGTAAACATTTTAATTAGCCGCATATTTTAGACTAATGACTAGGAGACGCTATTAGTCTTTTCTTTTAAGTATACGCTATGTCGTCATTCGTTATTATAAACTTACATGTATAATTATGAGATTTAGATTAATGTGCCATTGCACCATGATGGAATGCTGAATTGAGCTAGAGCTCAGCAAAATTAAATGGCTAGGTGTTAGGAATTTTTAAGGATAAATCCGATTTAATGAAAATGCTTTATATGAGAGTTACTTACACAAACAAGTCGTTAAGCTTTTTCTGAAAACAATGTAGGTTTAACCTTTCAATATGATGATGTAAGAACAAAATATGATTTGTAGATTTTGAACCTATACTTGCACTGAATATTTTTTGCGAACTGTTCGATTTTCAGTCAAGGCCTGAGATAAATTTACTTAGAATCACACGCACCCTTTAGGCTTACATTTTGTAGTATTGTTTTTGATAATTTGCAAAGTTGTGTGATAAGCCCTTAGTTTTGAAAGAAGACATTGAGTTTACGCAAATTTAGTAGCTCATTTTGGTTTAGCGTACAAGAGGAAAAGATTGCTTAGCAGAACGAAATATTATTCTATTTCAACAGGTTATATAAAAGCGTGGTTTTGCCCATACTGTATGACATATCCAGTTTACTACTTGTAACTTGTACTTGCCAAAAATTGTAAATGTTTTTTTTCTTTTGACTAATTTTTTAGTTCGAGCCAGCGACAAATCCATCAACTAAAGAGACTACCTATGTTGAAAATAAAAATAAACATCAAAATCATCTCTTGAGACAGAATAAAAAACACTCTTGTGATATTTGCCACAAAAGCTTTGCAAGCAAGAATACATTGAAGATTCACAAATTTTCGGTACATTCCAAGCAAAAACAACACACTTGTGGTGCTTGTGGGAAATCATTTTCAAGAAAGGATGGACTGAAGTCACATTTAAAAACTCATAAAACTAGGCTCAACAAAAAAGATTTTGCAAAGTGTCCAATGTGTAATAGACATTTCAGATCTCGCTCTGGTAGATTATATCATACTCAATTTAGTTGTGTAAACCGAAAGCAGGCTGATGTAAATGATACTTGTCAAAAAACGTAGTTATGTATTTCTTCGAAGATGCAGTATTGCAATTACAGAAAATAAACTTTACTATATACTTACTGCAATGTTAATTTTTTTGAATTATCAAAATCCTTAGCAATAATTTAAACAGAAAAATAAAAAAATGTCAAATGCACACAAAGAAAAGTATTATCCAGTATCCAGTGTCCAGTATATTATTTCTCTCACGTTTCAAAGAAGTTTCACTCGAAAATTTACATATTAAAGACTATTAGCTTTCTTCTTCGTGTTTTGATTGCACGTAGGAGCTCGGAGTGGAATATTTTTTCCTATTTAGGCTATCCACAATACTTTTTCGTAGAAGAAGGATTAATTCCGTGCTGCCCAATGAACATTTCGTATGTTACTAGGCTTAGTGTACTGGAAATTTGGTTAGATTAGTAAAAAGTATCCAATCATTCCGTGAAAATTGTTGTTATAATTGAAAGGGAACATAGCACCAAAATTGAAATTGAAATGTATTTACTTCTGTGCCATTGCAAAGCAATATATTACGTAAAGGAAGCTCAAAAATTACCAGCTGACACAATAATAAACTTGAGCCTTACATTCTTAGTGGGAAATGTTTCCAGGCTACGTAAGTTTGAGTTCATAAAACGAAATATATGATAAGCAAAAACGCACCACTTGACAACACATAGTATCAGTACAATTAAGAAATGAAAGTTCACAAAACTTTCGTTTTCAAACAGAGCAGTGTCGCTAAAGTGTCCCCCGCGTTATTCGACTTGAAAATGCTGAATTGCAAACTCAAACATGTATTTGTATAAAAAGTAAAGCTGAAAAAACTTAAAAAATAAACAGTTTAAACAAAATAGTTACTTTGATTTTAAGTTATGTGACAATATCCTAAATCCAAAATTTCATAGTAAAGTTGCCCTTTAACCAATCTCAAAGTTTGACTGATTTGATACAATAAACGAAGAATATCCAACAAACTCGACTCACGATATATCTATTTTATACACATCTACCCTTTAGACGTGGCAAATATTAAGTACAGAAAGTAGTCAAGACGATTTATTTATTTAGGCTTCAAAATGATTCGTTGTTAAATGCAAAAAAGTTAAGAACGGAAACGAGAGATTATTCTAGAATAAATGTAATTTATAACCTCTAGTCACTTTATTCGCTGACTCTTGAAATATTTTTGTCGTTGCTTTAGATAATACTTATTGCCTAATTTTGAGTTTGCCGAACTCAAAGAGTTGGTGAAATTTTTAAATTGCTGGCATTTAGTTATGGTAATAAGGCTTACACTAACATTTTCTTTGATTCACTTTAACGACTAGGGAAACATGGTATCTGGGATTATTTTATCTGTCACTTTGGCCTTATCATTTTTGGCAGAGAATCTTGCAGCGTCAACATCATAAAAAAACTAGGACATCATCTTTAGAGCGATTGACCCGGCTGGGAAAGATTGGTAAATTTGGCCGACATACGTGTAATTTGTGATTCATATTATATGTGATCCTGTTTGACGTAGAGTCATTGCCTCCAAAACGGAGCATTTTCCTTGTATTTTCTTACGCGCCCATGTTATATATGTGTTCATTTATTAAACATGTTATAATGTTCATTTATTTGAAGTTGTTCGATTTCATTCCTTCTTAAGACTTTCATTTGTTAAGTTGCTCTCCAGTTTCTCCTCGTATTATTAACACATAAAAATTGTTGAGTTTTATTTGCCTTGCCTTGCCCAACCTTGTCTTGCAATAAGGTTAGTAGCTCGAGTAATGGGTCTACGATTCAATTCAATTCAATTCAAATACAGCAGCCTTTTAAAATCTTGTCTCAAAAACACACCATAAAGTCAAAAAATTTAGATGATATTAATTTGACGAGAATACTTAGCTAATCTGTTCCTTACATCCGTGTGCCTACAGGTTGCAATTCTTCCCCAATTAGTAAAATACCTCGGTGTTGAACGTTAAAGCTCTTGGCTCAACCGTCATGCTCTGGTCTGGTTATTATTTCGTTCTTGGTTATCATTCTTGCATTAAATTCTTTTTTTATGGACAAATTCAGTGCTTAACCATTAGGTTTAAAGCTTTGGGCTTTGGGCTCTTAAAATTTAAAGCTCTGGAGTAATAGGTTTAAAAATTTAATAGCTTTGAAATATTTCAAACTCTGAAATTTTAAATTTTAAGAGCGTTATGTTTAATGCTTTAATAGCTTTGAAATATTTCAAACTCTGAAATTTGAAAGCTTTGAAACATTAAGTTTAAAGCTTTCATAGCATGAAACATTTGAAACTGTGAAATTTTAAAACTTAGGAACATTCGGTTCAAAGTTTTCATAGTATTCAAATCTTCCAAACTATGAAATTTTAAAATTTAGGAGCATTAGAGAGAAAGCTTTAATAGTTTTGAAACCTTTCAAACTCTGAAATTTTAAAGCTTTGAAACATTAGGTTTAAAGTTTGATAGCTTTAAAACATTTCAAATTCTGAAATTTTAGAATTTAGGAACATTTGATTCAAAGCTCGGATAGCTTTGAAATATTTCAGACTCTGAAAATTCAAAATTTCGGAACATTTGATTTAAAGCTTTGATAGCTTTGATACATTTCAAACACTGAATTTTTAAAGTTTAGGAGCTTTCGATTTAAAGCTTTAATAGCTTTGAAAAATTTCAAACTCTGAAATTTTATAACTTAGGAGCATTTGGTTTAAACCTTTCGTAGCTTTGAAGTTTTTCAAACTCTGAAATTTTAAAATTTAGGAGCATTCGGTTTGAAGTTTTATTAGCTTTGAAATATTTCGAATTCAGAAATTTTAAAGCTTTGAAACATTAGGTTTAAAGCTTTGGTAGCTTTGAAATATTCCAAACTCTGAAATTTTAAAGCTACAAAACATTAGGTTTATAGCTTTGAAATATTTCATATTCTGAAATTTTAAAATTTAGGAGTATTAGGTTTTAAGCTTTAATAGCTTTGAAACATTTCAAACTCTAAAATTTTAAAACATAAAGACATTAGTTTATGTAATTAATTAGCTAAATGTAATAATTAAAGGAAAGAAGTGAAAATTATTTGTAATTATGTACTATTTATTAGTTATGAGAATTAAATAGTTTTGAAATCATGTTCAAATGAATTTAGTCTAACATTTTATTAGGATTTTGACTCAAATCCTACCTATCATGCATATAAGAATGCATTTGAGATTTTGGGCTCAAAAGGGTATGACAAACAAAATTTGATGTGAAAATTTGAGTTTTGGTTATTAGGAATGAATTCTAACTTTTATTATTCAAAGCTCACTAATACTCAATAATTGATGTTTCATTTTTTATCTAAATTGATACATGGAGACAATTATTTTAGAATAATTAAAAATGATAATATCATAGGGAATTTCATGTCATGATTCCATAATCTAATGATTAACATTGGGTTATGGGCCATAAGCCAATTCTCAACATTAGGTTACGATAACTCTAATTGTAATTATGAATTAAATAAAAGTTAAATTCTATTACATTTCTGTACTAATCTGGTTTTCTATTCATATTATATAAGAATCAATAGGAAAACGTTAGGATGTTATTTAATGTTAATATTAATGTTAATATTAGGACCCACAGACTAATCTCTGCGTCAGCTAAGGGTAGATTGAAGGGGAGAGGGGTGGAGTACGAGTGGCAGGTAACGGGAAAAGGAGGAAACGTAAAGCAGAAGAAATTATAAACTAAACTCCGCAATACGCTTCACGAACGTTGGTTCTGCTAGCTACTACATATTCCCCTCACACTCCGTTTTTCTTTCTCTCAGAGAATACAAACGTTTAGTTTCTGTGATCGGAAAGTCCAGTATGCGAAGACTTACAAAACGTGAATTATTCAGTCTCTCTCCGTTTGAAGTGGAAATTAGATTGTTAACTGCAATTGACAATTATATCATGGCAGCTCAGGAATATTTGCATGTGGCCCAAATTACTACACCAAATAGATCTACGGCAAAGCGAGTCAAAGACCTAAAGAAGTAAGTGGTATATAATTTATCAATTTCAATGACGGAGTTGAGTGCTTTGTCGAAAATAGTGGAAATGAGTGTTCTCGGAGTTAAATGAGCGAGAAGAATTATTTAATAATATATTAAATAATTTTGTATTTCATAAAGAGTGAGTTTATTTCATGTTCCTAAATAATATATTCGATTATGTACATAAGGCAATGTACGATATCAGAATTTGGGCTCATAAGCCAAAATTTCGTACCAGGTTATTAATGTGGAGAAACAGAGAAATTTTTTTTAATTTGCAACTAACAACTATTGTTTATTGTTCTTTCTTCTTCTAGACAGTTGGATTGTGCCTTTAGGGAATCAAGATCCTATAGGCGTGAGGCCAATAGGCAGTTGGAGCAATCCAATCGGTTGAAGGAAAAAGTTGCAATGCTTGAAGCTCTTTGGATAGAAGACAGGAAAACATACGAGGCAGATAGACGACAATGGGCTGCCGAACAAGCGGAAAAGGAAAAACTATGGGCTGCGGACCAAGCTGCCAGAGCACAGCAATGGGCTCAAAAGGAGCACGAATGGGCTGAAAAGAAGCAAGAGTGGGCTGCCGATCAAGCTCTTAGAGCACAACAATGGGCTCAAAAGGAGCACGAATGGGC
>WJEZ01002098.1:0-14624 GCA_009869925.1 Thalassaphorura encarpata | reverse complement strand
TGGATTCGTTTGAGTTTGATCTTTGACCTGTCCAAATTAAGACGACTCATTTCACTCTTCAGCTCCTACACACTACGCCAACGCAGGAACAGACAGAATTTTTCTTTCTTTTCTAATCCTAGAAAATTGCACTAGCACTAGCTAGAACTGGGCTAGAATCATAGATCGTTATAATCTCTACACGAAATGAGCAGAAAAATGAAGTACGAAAATCAGCTGCCTAAGCCCAAGCCTGCCAAAGGTTTGAGTAGTATTAATGTTTCTCGTAGCAAAGTAATTTGACCCATCCTAGCGTAATCCTTGTAATTGTAATCGTAATTGGAATCTATGGACTAGACCTTAGACCACGGCCGCTAGACTAGTTGGCGTGGCTCAAGTAAAGAAGAAAAGAAAAGAAAATTGTAATTATGATTGCCAATTCAAAGGGTTTCCCAATTTTCCCAGGTGCCAATTCAAGAGGGTGCTAAAAAGAATTTATGATAATTCCTAAATGCAATGAGCAGGAAAATTACTTGACTTACATGAAAATTTTTCAGAAGAAGGGGCCCAAGAATTTACGTCCAGTGAGTGAGGTTCTAAACTGAAATTGTTGGAATTGACGTGCGTCAGTGTTAAAATCGTACAAGTGCTTGGTCTGATTATCCAATTATTCCCTAGGGCCAGGGACATGCCGATTTCATAGACCCTAATTAAGTAATTTTAGCTAATGTTTCCAATCAAGCACAGCAATTTGCCATTTTCCTAAATTGAACCAATTTGATCCTGCGACATGACACCCTTGGGAGTAGATTAAATAAATGGGCAATGGAATGGATTAATATGAGCAAATCATTCACATTCACATTGAAAATTGGCAATCCCTTTAACAACTCTTTTCGTTTATCACAAAGATTATCAAATTAATCAAGTTACCTTATAGTCTCCTATGATGAGTTCCACGCGTGTACACCTGTTGCCTGGACGGAACGAATAAATTATTTTTAATTGGGATTATATTTATGATTAGAAATTCATGTTGGAGTAGAATTTCAATTATATCGGAAAATGATGGACGGATGTTCTATAGGAATATTAGAACTATTAGAATAGAAAGGCAATAAAAGTATACGCACAAATCTTATTCGTTGGCCAAAGAGACTCGGGTTCATTAATCCCTTCAAAAATATTATGCTTATAGCCTTGGCTTTAACCTTGAGAATTGAAGGGTTCCTGGAAAAACAAGTTGAGACTTGAAGTACCCTAGTCCAGATCCAAGTCCTCGTCTGTCTGTTCGTCTTTGTTCGTACGTTCAGATTCAGATCTTTGCTCTTACCTCATTATTCATTCAGACGTGGACAAAGAAACAACGTTCATATCATTTTCTGGCTTCAGTTTGATTCACCTTTTTGGTCAACTTGGGAAACAAGTGAGAAGAAAGGTTAGCGCTTCAAGGTAAGGAAGGTTAATAAGTTTTTAGATTTTAAATACTAATTATTCAAAAAATTCTGTGCTGACCTGGCCTATCTAACATACTGATTTTATATTTTTAATTACAAAGTTCTGAAAATCATCTACTTTTCTTATATGCTAACTCATTTTAGTTTTTTACGACAATTTGAGTCTGGCTGAGTTTTCCTCAATCGCTGATTCGATCAGTAATCATTATCTAATTTTTAATTACAGAACTGGAACCTGAGTATTTGGCCTGATATAGCACAGGGTGTTCAAGTCGACTAAGATGGCAGAGAACGTTTCCAAGAATGTGGAAAACACTGAAGAGGTAAGAATTTCTCATTTATTGTCAAGGTCGTGTAATTCAGCACATCATGCGTTATAAAATATTACTTACGATGACACGGGTAAATCCATCGCGTCACCTTCTAATTAGGCTTATATACTTCTAAAAATTAAAGTTTTTTCGCATGCCGTGTGACCGCGTTTTGTTTGAGATAAGAAATAAGCTAGAATTTTATTACAAAACCTAAATAGTTCAGTAAAAGTAATCTACCCTTGCGAAATTCCGATAAAAACATGATTCATCTTTGTTCTATAAAAGGTTCCAGGTGAATCCACATCCAATCCCATCCCAATTCCGACTCCGGCTGCTCTAACCATACCCAAAGCCCCTTGGTCTTTTGAAACCTTCTTGGAAAATGTCGACCCAGACCACCGATCTTTCTACATCAAAATGGGTGAACCGTATCAAGGCGTCTACTTTACAATAGACCCAGTGCTCACCAAATTCAAGCGCATCGATTGCCTGAACGGGATAGTGAGAGAAAGTTCAAGCGGGCGTCGAAAAGTACATCTCAGGAAGCTGGGCGCTATTCTCAAAAAATGTCCAAACGTTGAAAATTTGAAATTCTTCGGAGTGAGAATCACCGCAAATCTGCTCAAACTCATTACTGCCCGATGTCCAAAACTGAAGAATCTGGAGTTGAATCCCCAAGACCTGGGATTCTTTGATGAAGAAGAACTCGATTTCGTTGACGAAATGAAATGTTTCATTGAAAAATCGACAGAGCTTTGCGCGCTGGTCATTCGTGAACCGTCGGAAGAATTGCGGGATTACATCTGGAATCTCGAGGAGTTTGGATATGACAAAGTGGATCGTAACTTTATGTTCACTCACGCTCGGTCTGAATATCAGTCTGGGTTCCTACTGCATCATAATGTCAACTTTGGAAAGTTGCAGATTCCAGCTCGAGGTGGATCAGATTCCGAATCCGACTCTTAGACAATTTAGTTCAGGTAATCCCATCAGGATTTTGTTCAAGATTATTTCAAGCTTTTCATTCTTAGTGATATCCAGCGATATCTATTAGTGATTTTCCTTTGTTATTAGTTTCTCTCATTTTTCCTGTTTCATTCCTAAATACTTTCTTGTATTAGCGTCTTAGGTATTTAAGCTTAATTATAGTTCCTCAAAAACGACTTTTACGTATTTAAGTTCAGCGACCGGCTCAATAAATTAAACTGAAAGATTAACCCTTGTGTAAATTTTTCACCTCGATTTTTTGTAGAGTTCAACCTTTTTATGAAATCCTGTTAGAAAAATCCACTGGAAAAACCCAAAGATCCAACAAAATTTTGAAATTATAAAGCATTTAAGACTTGCCAATATTTTTTCCAATCCAAAAAAAAAACTTTAATCAACACAATTTTGGTTTTGCTAAATACTACTTCCATTTTATACAGAATTAGAATCATTAGTCATGCAGGCAGTCAAATTAAGAGTCTAGTCTTGAAAGAATATATTGCTTAGATGAGTATCTGTCAGTTTCTTCAGTTCCTCTGAAAAGATCAAAAATCATTTTTCATTTTAATGCCAGTGCCCTTGAAAGACGTACCAAATACAGTATACAGTGAATTCATGAATTTTTTACCATCAATTTCTAGTAGATTTGATCCCTTTTGATTAAAAATTGCATAGAACTCTCGTCTATTTGATGTTTTAGCCACCATCCAAGTGTCAGTTACCATTTTGACTACAATTTCTCCATTTTCACTCATTCTGCAAAAAACAAATGAGCAAGGTAAATAAACTCTGGGTTTGTTAGAACGTACTTGTTAATTAATTTTAATCTTACCTGGAGAGATCAGATTTCAAATCTGCAAGCAGTCGATAAGAATCTTGATCACACATACATCCTGGAGACATTTTCTCAGCTAAATTTAAATTATTAAAGTAAACAAATTTAATGTTCGGTGAGACTGCGTCCAAGGAAGTCGTCCCAAATTGATTGACTAGTCCAGACATGGAAGAGTTAGAATTTGGCCCAGTATTCGGACCAACTATATGCGATGAGGCACGATCCCTTGTCAGCATTTGAGCCAGCGGTGTAAAATTGACACTTAGGAATAATTCAATTTGTCCAATCAGTTGTAGTCCAAGGTCTTCGTTGTCTAAAATTAAAATCGCATTAAGTTATGATTTGCAAATTGTTAAATTTTTATCGTACCATCCAGCAACACAGTCAAATAAGATTGGTCAGATTTATATACAAGCATATGGAATTTCTTTTTGGGGACATTTCTTCCAGTCACGCTGAGCGGGAGTGGCCTTCGTTCATCTCGAAATGCAGAAGAGGCAGCTGTTTGGAATGAGTCAATGGAAACACCGCCATTGCTATAAGTACTCCTTGCATCTTGTTGTTCATTCTCATGACTTGATGGGGAATTATTATTTGGAGATGGAGGAAGGATTGAATAATCACCCAAATAAATACTAGACATTCTCTTGAAAATAAATCCAAAACTCTGAGTCTTATGACGATCAGACTCGGCAGAGCGAATGTGATCAGAAAGAAGGTCGTGGACCAAATAATCATAAAAAACTTGAATATCACCATGACCCACTCCACTCCATATCAATTTTTCTCCTTGTAATAAAAGAACATGACGAATTTGAGGTAAGCTCATCAAAAGTTGGTTGATGAAGCATTGGACTTTCAAAAATACACTACGATTTAGGGGTAAAAACTGAATTCCTTGGAACATGTCTGAAATCCCGCATTGATTCATGTCAATACTCCGGAGGTGCTAGATTTAGAATTTAAAAATCAATCACAATCGGCTTATTCTCATTTTATTTTTAACTTACCGTGTCAATGAAATATCTGAGACGTGTTCTAAGCTCTGCTTGACCTTTATCAGCAACAATCGTGCTCAGTTTATCATTGAAGAGAATAAATTTTTGGTACAGTCGAAACAGAACAGCTTGGAATACATTGTCTTGGACTTGATCATTATGATAATCAATCACTTCTTGTCCTTCTGGACTGATTCGGATTACTGTTGGAATGGAGAGGACCTGTTCAAAATCATTTAATTAACATACTTACATTTAAGATAATTCTAATTCTAGTCTCACCAGAACAAACCAAAAATCAGGTTCAGGTTGTATAAAAACGAAACGAGCTTTTTGGGTGTGAAGAGAATCACAAGGAGCTTCGCTTTCAAAATTCCTAAATCCAAATTCAAATTAAATCAGTCAATTTTTTTAAATTTAACTTAAGTTAGACAAACCTTGTGAATTTTACAATTGCTTCACATAATCCGACCCTTTTCAATTGTGTATTTTCATCCGTGTCCCTTGGGTAGTAATAGAATATTTTTCCCATCTCCTATCAAGACAAAAAAAATTATTCATCATTCGTATCGAGNAGAATATTTTTCCCATCTCCTATCAAGACAAAAAAAATTATTCATCATTCGTATCGAGCCGAGGTCAATTTAATTTTACATACTACGTACATTGTCATGTTCATCCCCAAATTCTGAATTAAAGACGTAGCATTCTTTGAGTTCAATAATTCCAGACATGATCACATTCACAGCACGGGCCAAGTTTGCCAGAAATTAGCAAAACATTCAGATCCGAAAATAGTAACTAAACTAATCACAGGTAAGTCCTGATTAAATTAATTTATTATACTAACTGGTGGGAGTATTTCAACAAGATCTAATAGCATTCTTGATTGAAGTAACAGAAATCCTCAGTCTGAATTTGTATTTCGTGAATTGAGACGAACCCCGATGTAAGTGACTTTTGCTTCACGTAAGCCTAAAAGTCTACTTTTTCCTTGGACAAACGTACAGCTCTGGGGGCTTTTCAATTATTCTCTGGGGGCAAACATTTTCAATTATTATTTAGCAACTGTGACCTATAATATCATAAATATGCTCAAAATTAAATTGTTAATTAGAATCTGATAGGCACTCTTAAGATTCTAAAATTTACTCCAAGAAATTAATGGAGCACAATTCCTGCCATGAACGGCGGGTTAGTGCCAGTAGTGAGTTCTTTTATTGGCAATACTAGTGCCTATATTAACTACAGATCCAAAGTGTGTTAAAATTGACTAACTATTTGTGTTCCGCAGAAATGGGCACAATACTTGACCTCAAGTAATGCATTACACATTATACATTAATCTTCGAATGGGTAATTTAATTACTTTGCACATTACATTATATTTTTACGAGTAAATTACACATTACAATTACAGTAATGCCATTACATTGCTCATTACCGATTACTCACGTCTTTTAGTATGGGTTAACCTTTAACAGTGTCAATATTTCAAACAATTTAAATTTAAGAATTAGACGAGCCTGGCGCTTTCTTAAAATCATTCCGGTGTAGCAAAACTGACGCTACGTTGGACCTTTTTAATTCTTTGTTTCTCGGTCCCACATTTTTGCTCAAACTGGGGCTTACAAATCCGTCGCCCATGATTTTTTGGTTCAAAATCAAGTAGTTAGAGGGTAAAGTAATGTGTAATTTGCAAATGTACTGCCAGAAATCAATGTAGGACTAGGACTGTAAATTGTATTGTCATTTGTATTTATGTATTTTTAGTTTTTATATTTTGAAATCCCAGAGAACACAATGTAAATAATGATAAAAAATTAAAGCTAAGATAAAACTACTATAGAGGCCTATATGCCTGGAAAATAATTTCGTCTAGTCCAGGCTGTAATGGAATCTCACAGATTATGGAGTTGCAAAATCGCAGAGATGAACCATGTTCTTCAAACTGTCACGTCTCTTTGCTGCACCGGCATTGGCCATACCAGCTGCCAAAAAACAAAAAGAAATGAGACATTTTGTTAGAAATTGAGATTCGGATTGATTTAACTAATTTCCTGCTTACCGGATGTGGGAGATTGAGATTGGGACAAAAATGAAAATGTTGGAGAAACTGATCCTTGTGAATCTCTTCGAGTCACGGCAGCATCACCTCTCCAATTGTATTTTGGGGTTGGAATAGCTGCAAAATATATACCAAAATTTTATCAAAGTACTAACAAAGCAAGGCAAGAAATATTTAAAAATTAAAATTAAACCTTGATTTGCTGTTGGCATCGTCGGCTTGTTATTGTCCGCCTATAAAAAATAATTTTTAACATGTAATAGGAAATTGTTCCTAGTTCAAAATAATTTTGGTAACTCTTCTATACTTACCATTGCTTTACTTTTTTAATCACTGTCTGGATTTATTATATGTCTCAGTTTTAAAAATCGACAAATCTTCACTTTTGTGTTCAAATCCGAACTGAGGGGTATTCAGAACTTGTTGGGTTTTTATATTGTGTTTATACTGCGTAGTATTGAGGGTTTAGAAAATTCATCCCTGGCTGGATTGGCTGGATCTGGATCCTTGTTTTTATTTATGTTCGAGGGGAGAGGATGTGTTTAACCTTGGGAAATCGCCCCTTCCATGCCCAAACCTTTTTGCCTGGCAACAATAATCTTTCTAACCAGAAGTGGTGAAGGCGATAAGAACAGAACAGAATGAAAAAAATTGTTTACATTTCTCGTTTCACAAGTTTTTCTGCTGATGCTATGCTATGCTGTTGTGCATGTAAAATACAGAGCAGGAGTAAAATAACATGTATTGCTAAATGTTGTTGCGAGCTCTGCGGTTGCATATCATTATGAGGACTGGACAAGTTGACTTAATGCGATGATAACTATTTTGAAACACATAAATACAAATGGAAATGTAAAACAGAAAGCTAAATCCATACGCAATAGACAAATCATTGCAAATACAAGCACAGCACAGCATAGCTAAAAAACTGTAATCTTTAGTGCAATGACCGAATAGTCAGATCTGGTTACTAGATTACAAAAAAGTTCGTTTTAAACCAATGTATAATTGTATCTTGAATCAAATTTCATTACAGATGCCAACTGCCAGTCCGGCTAATTTCGTAATAACTCGAAACACTTGCTTGCATGCTATACAGTATGAAATATCATCAACAGATTTTTTTGTATTTTGACTGGGAATACTGACTGATTTGTACGAGTGTGCTCTATATTCTTTCCCTGTTAACTTTTCTAATGTAATAATGTATTAGTTTTTTTTTTGAAAGTCTAATTTGAGAAGACATTATCATGATAAAATGAAATTTCATTCTTATGAGTCCGATACGATGCGATGGGCGGATGGGCTACACTTGCTCTTACTCCATTCCATTAAAGCTTGATTAGTCAAACTATGAATTGTTTGTAATTTCCTACACAACTATAACAAGTAGTTTAATTCTGTGTTAATTCAATAATTTATACCTTTAATTGCATTTACGACACTTCCATATTAAGTGGCTAAAAGTGATTATAAGTAATTTTTAAATAAAATTAAAACATTCATTATTAAACCAGATCCCTTCCAAAGATTGCAGTAAAAAAATAGTTGTCCTAGTCAAGATACAACTAGAGAATTTCTAATACACATGCAAAAGGCAACAGGTAATAATAACTTTGCTGTGGTCCTATAGGCAGGGCGGTAGAAACCTTTATTTTTCTTTCACCGGTTGGTCGTAGCGCGTGAATCATTCGTAACTCAAATCCCTTATCCATTATTGTTTCCGGCCTTTCTCTTCATATTGTCAAAAATTTACAATTTCTCCAAATTTTCTAGTAAACAAATAAAATATGAGTAAACGAAAACACGGGAGAGCACGTCAAGGTTCTCCAATTTCCAGGTACTAGTAGCCAAAGTCAGCAACAAGATGACGAATTGACTGACCCAGCTCTATTGGCTATTCGATATGGAATTAAAAATACATTGGAATTGGTTGACGAAATTCTGCCTTCTTATGCAACAGGTAAGCATAAACAAGCAACGCAAGTTAATTGAAATTAATTAATTAATTACAATTGTTTTAGCTGCCGAGAGGAAAGCTGGAATAAAGCGTTTGCAAAATTTAATGCTAAAATTCGTCAAGGCTGAAATGGCATGGAGCGAATCTTCACAAATGATTGATGAAATTGCAGAGGAAATTGCAGATGATGCGAGTTTGGATGATAAGGAAATTCTATCTTCTTGCGACCAATTATTGCCAGTTAGATTAAACATGATAATTAATCCAAATAAAACCAAACGAATAAACTTGATATATAAATTTAACGCAGATGGCTGAAGAGAAGATGAAATCCTATGAAAATTCTTTGACTCAAAATGATCTCAAGATGCATCATGCCTATGTTCAACTTATGCAAGAAATTGCAAAAGTTGAAAATGAAGGTTAGTTGGGCTAATATCGTTGACAAAATACTTCATTCGACTAATTTTTTTATTTCTTTTGCTAAAGCTGAGTCTGAAGAAGACCTAAATGAAGAGTCTATTTTGGCGGATGAGACTAATAATGAGCATATTCCCATCATTGATCCAATTAGCAAAACAAAATTGATGGACCCTGTGAGAAATTCAAAATGCAACCATATTTATGGAAAAGCATCTATTCTTCAACTCATTAAGAAAAATCCTAAACTCAGGTATCTGCTGTGTACGAGTGTAACGAATACATTTTATGGAAATGTAATTTATTAGTTTTGGCACTCCTTGCTCTCAGGTGTCCAACAATGGGTTGTTCAAATAATGCCTTCATCAAGGCCAAGGATCTTCAGTCAGATCCAAATCTCACTGCTCTAGTTCGGAAGAAACAAGCAGAAGCTGAACAATTGAATTCTGATGAAGACTGAGACTCACAATAGTTTTAATTAATTATCCTAACAAATGCTGAAGTATTTTCTATTTAATTTGATTTTTAGATTCAATAATTGAATCAAAATCTAATACTTAATATAAATTTGATTCTGAAAAGTTATGTAAATTTTTTTAATTTGTCAAAACATGCTCCCAAATAGTAATGTTTTTCTGGAATAAAAACAATACTGTATAAAACTGAACTGGCTGAAAGAGTTAGTTAATATACGAATCACAACCAATAATCTGCAACTACTTCTTGTGCGCTGAGGACTTAACGAGATATGCTCTTATCAATTATTATTTTTTATCTGAATAGAATTCTGAATGCTAACTAAATTTGTTCGAATACCTTCCGTATGAGTTCAAGTGGGAGCATTCTGAAAGTAATTTAGTTGATATACACAGAGTATTCCACAGAACAGTTAAAATTGGGAAATACATAAAAAGAAATGGCGTGCTCTAGAGGTAGGTTTAAGCACAACTTTCAATATTCATAGTTCAGTGAAGTTTTTAAAGAAGAAATTTAATTAAAATTTAAGATATTATTATAAGATATTCTTATTATTATTGCAGCTACAAGTAATTTAAAAAATTTGTGTATTAATCAAATAAATTCTCTGGAGCAGATGATCGATGCAAATGCAAACTTCTGAGTGAATTTAAGAATTTCAAGAAACTTGGATCAGGTGGCTATGGCTTAGTAGTTAAAGCCAAAGGAAAGAATGACAAAACAATGACGGCTATAAAATTAATTTCAACCGCAGTTGATATTGATAAGGAAAAGGCTTTGGAAGAAGTACGTAAAATTGCATTAACAAGTGGGCATGACTCCGTTGTTCGATTTATTGCTGCCTGGGGAGACAATTTCACACCGGATGAGTATCGCACTTTTGCCGAACTAGTTAAACCAAATAAAAAAGATAAACTGAACTCATTTCCTCCAGGCCAGACGGTTTGGGAGATTGTTGCAATTCAAATGGAAGTTTGTGATGGTGGAGATTTAAAAACTTGGCTCAAGAAGCAGAAGAAAGTAAACTTTCCAGAAAACATTTTAATTTTGCTTCAAATTGCCCGTGGAATCGAATATTTGCATTCTCTTAAACTCATTCATCGAGACTTGAAACCAGCAAATATTTTGTTCAAAGGAAAAAATGTAAAAATTGGTGACTTGGGATGGTCCGTTGTTCACACAGCCGGCGACTACGAGCACACATCACATGCCGGGGCGAAACTATACCAGGCACCAGAACAAGCACATGGACATTACGGGCAGACCGTTGATTACTACGCTCTAGGGCTCATTCTTTATGAATTGTTTTATCCAGCTGCCCAGGTTGATGTAGGGAAGGCAATTATTGCACTAAAAAATTACCGAAATTTACCAGAAGAGTTAAAGCAATACCCAGAATTTGTTTCGAAACTGATCTGGAATTTGACTTTGACCCCGGAGGTTAGACCAAACTGTGCAAAGATCGCTGAGGTGGTAAACAAATTTCGTAAAGAGTTTCCTAATATGTTAGAGCTATCAAATGAGTCAATAAATCACGAAGATGTTAGTATGGCCAGCGAGGTGGATGTAAAATGTAATAACTGTTTCGAAATACTCACTGCCTCAGATAGATTTTGCTACAAATGTTCAATTTGCTTGAACTTTTTTATTTGTCAAACTTGCAAGAATTCTCACGTTCATCCTCCTGCGCATACCCTGCTCAAAATTGAATCCGTTGCAGATGACAAAAGCGGATGTCGACATTATAAGCGTGGTTGCAAATTACAGGTAAGTAATTTTTCAAATCTGAGGCACATTAAAATATTTATCCTACTTCGATTACGACGGAACGAACGATATAAATTAGGATTTCCTAAAAATTAATTTGGTTTATTCCTAGTGTTCTGAACCAACGTGTAAAAGGTTTTTCTTCTGTCGATTCTGTCACGATACCAGCGTAAGGGGACACCGAATGGACCGATTTAAAATTGACGTGATTCAGTGTACTGAATGTGGCATGAAACAACATCCAAGGCAAAAATGTTTGCTTTGTGATGCAATGTTTGGATACGTGAGCATAATCTTTATTACTGCACATAAATTTTAAAAACTAACTCATATAACTCTTAAAATTTTAGTACTCCTGCCTGATATGTAATTTGTATGAAAATTCTGCCTCCTGTCAACTCATGTTCCATTGCATTGATTGTGGTTTCTGCCGAAAACGTGAAAATGGATATGAGTTTTATAAGCACTGTGACAACTGTTCCCAGTGCTTCCCAGAGGTTTTTAAAAATTCAAATGGGAGGTTCGTTATCGAACACATTGTAAGCATTTATTAATTACAATTTGCAGGCAGGGGTAAGATAAAAAATGAACATTTTTGTTCCTAACAGTGCCCTGTTAATGCTGAATCCCAATAATCTTTACGCAGTAATAATTCAACTGCAATGAAGTTTATCCGGAGAAAATCAGCAGATGACAGATAGCTCGTCATGTTTCAAGGACTACAAATGGATTATCACGTTTCTCTACAAAGATTATAACCAATTGAAGAGCTGAACTTACGCTCTCAAATTTAATTTAAAGAATATAGTAATTGCTGAATTGTATGTTAAAAGATTCTAGAAAGCTTTCGTGTACCGATTTACTTCATCAAACATTAAAGTTTCAATTGTAATTTTTCAGAGGGTTACAACTAATCTACTCAAACTTTTTTTGATGTCATTCTTAAGAATAGGGATTTCCTTTATAAAAGTTCAATAATAGTAACAAATTATAAAACAATACGTGCATTGCAGACTTGGTCATTTTGGAACCTAGCTGATTAGTGCCTGACTGGGACACACGATAAGTATTTAGAAACTGTTGCATGTATTAAAGAATGAAACTCACTCAGGACTACAACTAAGAAAGAATTAGAATGATGAGCTGGATATTGATGAGACTTGGAATGATTGATGAGACTGTAATTCAATTTTAAATTTATTGAGGCGTTTCAGCGAAGGACAAAGTTAGGAAAGAGATGAAATTATATGGGATGGTGAAATCTTGTATTTTAAATTGGCTTGATTGAGATTTGGATTCAATGGAGTCAACGCTTCGGGTTTTCTTATTTCAATGTATTCGTTGTCAAAATTTTCATTGAAAATAGGATTTCTGTGCTTTGCCATGTCCTCCGCAATATTTTCAATGCAACTTTTCTTTTTTTCCTTCGTCAAGGAATTCCAATTGATTTGCAAATCCCAGGAGGACATCAATTCCAACTTGGACGGGAATATGAACGATAAGCAGGATAGAATAATAGCCATGTTCATAACCAAAACTTTCCAGAATTGTTTTACCTTTTTTACGACGAAAATAATGTGCAACTCCACGAGTGATGGGTTGGACAGGTCGCAATATGTCTGGGGCAACCGGAGCGACCAGCAGCCACATTTGTCATATGGCATTAGTAACTCGCTGACCACTTGTTTGCATATCCCTGCGATGTCGTTTGAACGCGTAGTAAGAATCCAATTTAGTCAATATTTTCACTACAAATTCCACAGCACACTCTTTAGTAATTTCCCTGATTCTATGCCCTATCGGGTCAATCCGGTTTCCTTGTATTCTGGAATTATTTTGACTGGACCTTGAAGAAGTAGTCATTTTGGACACAGTAACCTAACTGTGTATGCTTAAATTTATTAATAATCAATATGCCATTACATGTAAAATTATGTGAAATTGACTAGCAAGGACCAATGATAAATAAATAATACACTTATTTCAAAACTGTTGACTGAGATAGTATTATCTTTTTTATAATCCTTTCATGTTACTCATACTTTATAAAAATTTGGGCTAGTGTACATTAATTTTCGCGAAGCTAAGGTAAGGACTGACCAATTGGTGCAACTTCAATTAGTGATAAATAGTTTTGAAGGTGACGTAAATCGCTCAAATTTCTTTACTAATTTGACCTTGTACAATCAAATTAGTCTAGTTAAGGTTTTTGAGTTTATATTTTCAAGGTAGAAACCATAAGGAATGGAAAAGACAAGATTAATCACGGAAGTATTGAAGGATTGTAACATGAAACTCGTACAGAATTTGGCTCCTGATCATACAATCGAATACTTTTACGCGAGAAAAGTCCTTTCAGCATCGGAAAGAGACTTTATTCGTTCAGCACGGACCCATGTTGGACAAGTTAGGGAATTACTGGATGTTCTTAGTAAAAAGTAATACAATTTATTATTAATTAATATGTAATCGATTTTTTAATACTAATTTTAACAAAGAGACGACAAGGTCTTAGATGTTCTGATTGAATACTTGGATTTTAATGGAAATCAAGAACATCTAGTTCAGGATTTAAAACGATCCAAACGAGAATACCAAGAAGCTCATGCAGGCGCCCAGCAAGACAAATCAGGAGCTAGTCGAGATGAAGATTTTATTTGTAATTGAAAATCTGACTTTAAATAATTATGATTTAACTATTATTGAGCTGGTTTTCTTTTACAGTGAATTACAATCACGCGTACAAGTTGACCCAGATTCTGGCCGAAGATCCAATTATTTGGCGAAACCCAACTATTATTTATAACCGT
This sequence comes from Thalassaphorura encarpata, assembly GCA_009869925.1. Classification (NCBI taxonomy): domain Eukaryota; kingdom Metazoa; phylum Arthropoda; class Collembola; order Poduromorpha; family Onychiuridae; genus Thalassaphorura; species Thalassaphorura encarpata. The sequence goes on along the minus strand of WJEZ01002098.1, from coordinate 552 downwards.
TTTCTTGACAAGTCCACTGACCGTTATGAAGTTGAGCTGCTTATAGATAAAGATAAAAACACATTAGACGGATTGTTTTTGAGATGGATCTCCGCAAAATCCAAAGGTGCAACCTTTGATACATGTGTCCAAATATTTAGAGAACTTGGACTCAATAAGGCTGCTGGTAAAATTTTATTGTTTTAATTTTTAGATGCCAATTTATGGCTAAAAATTTGTAACATAATTTCATTTGTTACAGATGACATTTTTGCAAAGAAGAATGTGCTGAGGAATGTTGAGTAAATTGTATGGTCCCTGGGAAATTAATTTTGAAAAAATTGTTAATTGGACTGAATAAAATAGGCTTAAATACTTGTAGCATAAATTAATTTCTGGTGGTCTAATTTCCACTAAATTATGGAATGAATTGTCATTTTGATGAATAATTTTTGGCTAATATACTTGCTTGAACTAAATTTCCAAACTAATCCTTCCTGAAGTTTTATTAAAAAATTAACTACTGACTTAAAACATAAATTAGTCTTTGCCTCGTGAGCGATGGCGTCTATG
>WJEZ01002097.1:0-14627 GCA_009869925.1 Thalassaphorura encarpata | reverse complement strand
GAAATTATGAACAAGTTTCACGCTCATTGCTTGCTGATCTTTGAAAGTCGAGTTAATCATTCAAAAAATAATTTCTTAGCAGTCCTTGATTAGTTGAAGAATAAAAAAGGGACAAATTCTTATGGTTAAGAAGCAACAGCACGCAGCATGAAGTAAACGGCAAAAAGCTGCGGAGCATAGTTTAGTTTACACAGCAAAAACAAAGAGAATAAGAAAAAACTCCATTACGGTGAACTATGCAAAGACAACAAGAACAAACGAAAGAATTCCTTTGAGTAATTAGTTGGCAGCTTAGTTTAGTTTGGCAAGTTAAGTCAAAGAAGGTGCCATTGCTTTGTCATCTCATCAAGCAGGGGCAGGCAATGTACTTTAACTTTATAAAAGTGTGCAATTTGAATGTACACACAATGCAGAACAGCAATGCATCAGCAACACGTGGAACTTACTTCCTTATTTCTAAAACTAAACTTTTAAGTTGAGAAGAATATAAAGTTGAGTAATGAGTTTAGACTGGGAAGAGAGTGGGAAAGTCAATCTTTTAAATGTTTGATGACTTTTTCTACTTTCCCGCCCAAGCCCAAGCCCAAGCCCAACCCGCCATAGCTTTAGCTTTGGCTGTAGATAAGAAATTTTATCCGGGCGGGTGGCGCTCGTTAGTAAAGTGACATTCCACTCTAGAGCAGTTAATATACTTCAGGTAAGAAGTACGTACGCGTAAGGGTAGAAAGAGAGAAGAGAGAAATTGCATCCTGTCCGTTCCTCCAACTTTGTTTAGGATCCCAAGGAACATTTCCATTAAGAAATTTGGTGAGCTAGGCCTAGGCCTAGACTCCTGAACTAACCTAAGTGTAATTCTAGTAGTAGTTGGGAAGAAACTTGAGGTTTAGGGATAACCTTCCAGATCTAGACAGAGGCAGAGGCAGATGTGTTATTCTTCAAGGAGGGTTTAGAATAGAATAGAATGAAACTCAAGAGGTGAGGTAAAGGAAGGAGAGGAAATAACACACCTGAAAGTGACTTTGGAGGAAAAACGAAGGAATAAATGGGTGAAACGTGTTGTTGATTCTCTTCATTCAATTCTCTTGTGACTGACTATGACCCTGGAACGGGAACCCAAAACCAAACCTCTCACCAACTCAATCGAATCATTCCATCCAACCCTAGCTAGTCTCTCTCTGTCTCTGTCTGTCTCTCTCTCTCTCTCTCTCTGTCTCTCTCTACCGAACAGTACACAGGACATCACTCACAAAATTTTGCTCTTGAAATTAACAATTAACAAATTGAGAAACAATACATGGAGAATTTGGTCAAATTCCAAAGATCATCAACTAAAATTTTCCAAAGTTTAGTTAACAGCTGCTTTGCTAGGCTCTGCTATGCAGTGAATTTCAATGACATTTAATGAGAAGTCCACAGATTTCTCGCCAAGAAAAGGTAGCTGTGAATTAATTGAAATTTGAGCATTTGACTTGGTCTCGTATTCGTATCCGATTTCACAATTTGTCCACTGCACCAGTCTTGGTCTTGGTGGTCCAGCATCCAGCTCCGACACACAAGATAGCAACGGAGGTTCACTCTCAGTCAGATGCAGAGAAAAGAACGAAAATCGGGTCTCATGTATGTTCATTCTGGAAGGAATTACCGCAATCGATTAGCTGGTGGCTGCAGACGACAACGGAATGAGTATGGTAGTTACACTGAACGAACTAGGGAAACGATACTAGAATCCAACAGAGAATTCGACTATACCACATACGACCATCAGGACGAGACAACGACTTTTTTCCCTACATTTCATTTCGAATTGACCCGTGAAAAAATATCAAATATATCGGATATTGATTCTGAGCTTCAATCGGGAACCTCTGCACTTTTTTTTATCCTTTTGTATTTGTTTGTATTTTTACAAACGTCTTAATGGTAATGACTTGCCAATTCACACTTCCGAATTCCGCTGATCCAATTTACTAGTTTTCTGCAAGAACAACAACATTGGAGTGGAGTAAGATTGATTTTATTTTGAAAAGCGTGCTAATTACATCTTTAATTACAAACTGCATAAACAAAACAGCTAGGAAAGAGTTGAGTTGAAAGTGTTTACAAAAGAGTGGGAGTTGAGTCCTACCATTAGGATTACTAGGCGAGTGAGAAAGTTTTTCGGATGGATGGCTGGAATTCATCGTCTGCCCAGAATAGTTTGTTTTAAGGCAAAAGGGTTACGCACTCTCAAAGTAACTAATTCATCAGTCGAGTGTTTGGCATTTGAATTTACTATGGAAGCCAAAGGAGCAGGCAGCAGGTAATGTGCAGCACAGTATAAGGAGCATCCATGTGTATTTTGTATGTTATGCTTCAACTTGAAATTGTTTACGTTCCATTACTCCTAGGTATAGGAGCATTTGCATCCGGAGAAGTCGGGGTTAAAGAGCCCAATTTACATTAGACAAGCTCTTAACTTTTTAAGCATGGGGTTGACTGGCTGGGCTGCTTTGGCCAGACCAGACTCAAAGAAAAAATTAAATGAACTTAATTTAATGGATTTACTCTCCATTTCTAAACCAGATGGTTGGAGAAGAATAATTGTTGTCATAATGGATCTATTTATAGGTCAATGGAACTTCCGACCAGTACTAAGTTTTGATTGCCCATAGTTAAAATCCGATGGATGGCGAATGGCGATGGATGGCGAATGGCGATGGATGTTCCATTCCATTTCCAACGCAAATACTAGTACTACAGTAGAAAATGCATTAATTTTTTCTCCTGCCTTTTCCATTAGAATTAAATCCACTGGAATCTTTCTGTGTCTGTCTGGTGTAAAGAAAATTTAATGATCAGTAAATGAAAGACATGAAGTACAAGTGACTAGAAAACCTATTAAAAAGCTACGCACAATATAAACTTTTGAATTGAAATTAAAATGGGGTAGATGCTTAATGAAGTGATTTATTCCAAACAACTGAACGTCGAGCTAGACAATTAAAAGTGAATAGAAAAATGTGCCGACTTCGCCAAAATATTATGCGCAATTCGGTACGCGAAATTTCTATTCTATAAATTTTTCGCTTTAAAACTCATGGGCCGAAGGGTATTTTGTATACCGAAACGCTCGTTAATTTTTTATAAGAGTTGCAGGAATGAGTAATCATCATCTTCTCACGACTCATGTGATAAAACTTAGCAACTTTGTCAACTTCTCTCTTGACGTGAGAATCTTCTTATCCTTATCGTAAGAATTCATGGCTCTGGCTCATCATCATCGTTTCCTTAGAAAGTGAGACAATGGATTGCCATTGCGAGCCGACCGAACCGAAAAAAACCCGGGTTGTTTGGAATTTGAAGTTAAGTATGGTGTTGAATCGGTTGGAATGAAGTTGTCGGTTCGACGAGAGTGGCAAGAAAAAGGGAGACGAATATTTCCAAGAAGAAGTCTAAGGCTAAGCTAAGCTAGGCTGCTAGACTCAAGGGATGTAAATTCACAAGATTGGGAAGCTGTGCTTGTGCTTTTGCCTTTGCTTTTGGTTTTGGTCTGGACCATGATCTGAAATGTTTTCCCCTAATGGAAGGAGGGAGAAAGGAGGAAGGAATGCATTAGGTAGGGATGTTTGGATGAGTGATGCCAGTAACTCATCCTCATACATCAATTTTCAACAGCACCCAACCAACGACAAGTCCCCATGGAGAGATTCTAGCCTTAGCTTCAGCTTTCTTTTCCCATATAAACCAACAACTACAAAAGATATCCAAAAAAAATCCTGACTTGAACAAATCCACAAACGAGAGAAATTCATGGGTTGTTCAAACTCAAATAAAATGTATTGTATGTAAACAAAATATTGTGCAACATGGCTTGAGCTTCCCTTGTGAATACTAAGAAGTTGAGAAAACTGTTGTCTTGAGAGGATGGAGGAAAGGAGGAGCATTTCCTGGTGAAGAAGATCCGAACCAGAACTCCACTTCTACACATACAAATTCATATAATTTCCAAAAAGGTATAATATATCGCCAATTTCCTCCTTATGAAAAGGAAGAGAGTAGAAGCGGAGAGTGGCTTCATTTTCCGTTTCAGAGAAGAGGAAAGGTAAGCATGAGTTGGTCCGGGCTTTTTCCTTTCCTGTCGTCTCCAGGAACAGAACAAGAGTCTAGCACCCGGGTAACAGCTTCGTGCCCGTGCCCGTGCCCTTACCCGGGTTTCCTTGGAAGCCTCTTCTTGGTTGAAAAAAAGGAGTCAATCAGCCAAAGAATGGGAGCGACGTTATTAGGAGGAAACTTGAGAGGAAATGTTTCCAAGACTCCGACTCTCCCTCTTGGAAAATACATACTACACCCACAACTTAGTTTAGTTCTTCTTCCCAGTTTCTTCTCTCGGAGACAATATCAATTAATATTTTTCTATTTCTATCATCCACCATCTGCTCTCTCCAAGTTTGCCTTGCCTTGCCTTGCCTTGCCTACCTTAGTTCAGAACAAATTCAGATGATAGGCTCCATTAATACTTCCTGTCATCTCCTCTGTGTTTCTGAACCAATTAGAAAACTCTCATTAACTTCACTGCAAATATAATTGAGTTCAAAATAACTCAGAAACAAATGTAACTATCATAATGAATTAAGTTAAGACTAAAATACTAATTGGAAGATCGAATTGGGTGCTCAAAGTTCATTTTGTGACTTTTTATTTGAAAAAATAAACCTTAGAATTTTCTTATTTTGAAAATTTACGAGCGAAGTAGAAGGAGAAGGAAAAGTGGGCGGAGATTTAGCACCCAAGTTGGGAGGTTGATAATTCTGCTATTGTGTAAAATTTAAGCTTCACTCCAGGAGAGACGGTCGTGCCGTGCCAGAAGAATCGAATAGAAAAGAAAAGAAGAGTTTTTAAGTATCCTTAGCCCTAGAAGAAAGTTTGAGAATTTTGACACTAAACATCCAGAGGGAAGAATGATGAAAGGAGAAGAAGACGAATTGAATTGGGTGGAAAAGAAGGACCCGGTTAGGGCGTGGAGTGCAAAGGCAGACGCCAGGAGCCATTATATTCTCTTGAAATTTAAGTAGGAACCCTATGTCTCATCTCCCACGAAGATCAACTTATTAATGTGCCCAAAATCTGCTCTCTGTCCTTCCATGTGCGAGAAACTCGAGACTTTCCTTCAAACTAAAAGTCAAAAAGAGCCTTAGAACAGAGAGACAGAACGAGCTAGCAGAAAATTTTTGGCTGGATGAAACAAGGAAGGAAGGAAAGGAAAGTTGTTGTTAGCAAAATGAAGTTTGAGTCATAAAAAAGAAAGAAGGGCTGGGCGGCAATTGGAACAATTCCTTCTTTTCTGACTTTTTCTACCAAACTCAACTTTTACTTTTCTAAGGAAGAAAAAACAAAATGAGAGTAATTAAGCTTCCCACCACGCCACTGCTGTGCTGACGCGGCTCATTTTCTTCCCTTGTCAACTTCCACGTCTACATAATGATATGCCCCCTTTCTCCATGCAATTCAGTCCCGTACAGGGTGGTCATGGTTCTGGTGATCGTAAAACTCAAATGTAGTCGTGCATAGGGGAAATCTGCTAGAGGAATAAATGTTCTTCTATTGTAGTAAGCGGGGGAACTTATGCCACAGAGCTTCTTTATTTTTGAGACTGACTTTTCCTCCATGCTAATAATACGAATAGCAGGATGCTGACGACTTTGGGTTGAGTTGACTGTTTGCCGTTTGCTATGGATCGGAGGGGTACTTAAGTCTTAATGAAGATGAGTTCATTTACTCCACGACGAAATGAAATTGAGTATGAAATTACTTTGTAGTGCTGGGCTCAATGCTGAAAAGCTGGAGTCAGGGTCGCATAGACTGTCGTCCATAGGAAATAGAGGGCTGCCGGTGGCTATTTGTTTNAGCTGGAGTCAGGGTCGCATAGACTGTCGTCCATAGGAAATAGAGGGCTGCCGGTGGCTATTTGTTTCTACGCCTCGTCGTCTCATTCCCCCTTTAATTTTAAATCGACGAGGAATGCACTTCTTGATGTAGGTTTCTATTCTGATGATGACTAAGCTTTTGGATAGGTCACTAGAGGTCAAGTACACTGTGCATTGTACTTATTGGGAAAGTAATTGATATTAAATTTTGCTTGACATTATACACTATTAATTATCATGACGGTTATTAATGTATTTATCACTTGAAGAGCTTACCTCGTAGAGTGGACCAGGATTGTCATTGTCAGCTTTTCCCTCGGACAACCGCTCCTGGCAATGCAATTCATGATTGCATTGCATGCATTTGGAGTATTTGGAAAATGTTTGATACTGTGCTGTGCTCTGCAGATGTACATTTTATTTTGTCCATTAGCATAGCTTTCGTGCGTGCACTGATTCCATTCTAATTACTCAAGCCGGCCATGTCTAATGTCCATCGAGCGATGCGAAAACTGCCACTAGCACCACTGGTGGCAAAATCCGATACGTACACATAAGCTACCTACCTACCAGAGATTTATTATGCATGCAAAAGTTGAATAATTTTAGGAAATGAAGGTGATTGCGAAATATACCCATTATTAGGGCTTTGCTGCAGGAATGACCACCATTAGTTTAATTGCCAATAGAGCACTCTGCTCAAATTTCGGAAATAAATACGTTAGGGAATCGTAATCGCAATACAATTGACTTTTGGACATTAGATTGACTCAAGCGAGGCAGCCACTGTTTGTATCTGCCAATTATGTTATGTATTATTTTATTGCTGAGGAAATGACGGATTGATCATCCTTTGCTTCATATGGTCGGTCATAATCGTAATGTACATATCATACTGTACGTTCCTACCTGGTGGGCTTGGGTTGGTAGTTATTAGACAGGCGGGCATTAGGATAATAATCTTCTGTCAGAGTCAGACTCTTGTGTTTGTTGGTTCTGCTCTAATGACTGCATTTCCTATGGTTTTAATTACTTCTCACTCCCCTCCCATCCAATTTTCTTCTCGGACAATAAATTTTCAAATTTTGAGAAATAATTTATTAGCTTCTTGTCCTATTTTCTATTTCTGTGCTATGCTAGGACTATTTAAAGGTAACTACGTACAAACCCCTCCTACCCTATCTTTGCAAAAAGGAAGGATTGCAAATAGAAATTTTCCATCTTTTTGTCTAAGTGCATGGGAGCGTAATTGCAATGCTCGCAAATCATGACAATGGGTTTTAACAACTAAAGAGTTGGTCCTATATGCTATACGTACTGTGGTAGAAAATGTAAAGAGTAGTAGACCCAGCCAAAGTAATTCCTTCTTATTTCCATCCACTCAACCGTGCATACTTAAACCCTTTCCTAGGACGTACGTGTAAAGTACTTGATACGTTCTAAGCTCTTTTTACTTTTACTTACTCAGTTTTTAGCCAACGCAACGCATTCATACTAATTATGCAACCTAAAAGAAAGAAAAGTCCGGAGAGAATTTCATTGTTCCTACTGCCTGGGTTTGGTTAGATATTACAATTATTTTCTGCTGCAGACACATAACTCCAATTTCAAAATTCGGATAAATGCAAAATTCCTTAGAGATGAAGAAAGAAACCCTGCTGTGTGTGATGACTACTTACTCATAATAAAATGCATTAGTCCATCCATGGATAAGAAAACTCTTGTAATTTCTTCCAGCAAAATGATTTCTGCCTCCACGTGGACCAATTTTCACATATCATCAGAAAATTTTGAACAAATGATGCTTGATTAAGTTTTGAAGTGAATACGTACGTAAGTACTACAGAATATGAGCCTAATTAATGAGAAGCGATACGTAATTTTTCCATTGCGAATTGCAAACGAGTGCCTTGGCTCGTAGTGTGCAAATACAAATTGAGGTCAATTAATAGCTTGGGTTTAGGTTTTTATCAAGTAGTCCAGATCTCCTTGGACTCATTTCTCTCAATTAATTACAACACGTCAGATCCTGCTGCTGGTTGGCAAGAAAGCTTTGGGGGATTAAGTAGAATTAAATTGTAAAAAAAGTCTTGAAATTAGATTTAGACTTAATCCTTAGATTACCCGGGAGAATTACATCAAGCAAGATGTACCACACACACAAGACTAGGCGCACGGGTTGAAACTGTAACGTATATTTACATAAGGCTAAGTGTTCGAGACGTGTGTAAATTAATTTCAATGATGACAACTTGGCTCTCAGACTATTTGTTCAAACCCCTTGCATGTATTTGGGTTCATTTCTTAATATAAATTTATCATGTCATTTCTCTTAAACGCTTGCATAAATCGTTATATTTTATTTTGGCAACGTGAGCGTTGAGCGTGTACATGATGCTCATTTAATTTTCATTGGATTTGAAGGAAGGACTAAGGTGGGTTAAGTTAAAGTTAGGAAAGGATTAATGGGTTGTAAGTGGGATGTCGTCCGTGTATTCCCTTAACAGCAGAAACATTCCTCCGGGGTCGTTACCCGTCCGTGTTTTGACATCAGGTCGACTTCATATTTCATATTGGGAACCATTTTTCAAGCTCTTTGGGTTGTATAATGGCATCTTCACTCCACATATTATATGAGGACCGACCACTTGACTTCCCTGGCACATGGCCATTCTAAAATTTTAAATAAGGTTGAGCTCCCAAAGCAATGGGTTTTGAATGGCGGGTGTGGGAGCCGAGCGGGTAGAATTTATGAAGTCAGGAAGGATTGGATTCTTAACATGGACGACATGAGGATTTTTGCATTGGAAGGAACCACCATGGTTACCTTCTTCCTTCTTTGCTCTTTTTAAGGAGACTATGTCTCCTGGACATGGACATACATGGAGTACTAGTACGGGTACTCCACTGTTAACATCACTTCAACTCAACCCGTGTATGCCTGGTTAGGTGCGAAGAGTAGGATGGTCCTTAGAAATCTCAACTCAAGTGCTCACGGACGCGTGATCTTCTTCTTACATCATCTTTGAATTTCCTTCCCCTAAATCCAAAAGATCTGAGGACCTGTGCCGCTCGCTCAGCTTCTTTCTTTCCACCTCTTGTGGTCATACACGTACGTACAAGGTGGGTAGTTCAGGTTCAGGTTGAGTCCGATTTCGGATTCGGTCTAAAAGTAAAGCCCAGCATTGGATCACAAGAAGCTGCACTCTAGGGAGTCAAATCTTAAGTACATGTTGATGCGTTGCGTGTCCGTCCGTCCGCCCTTGGTCTTGGTCTTTGTATTTGCGTCGATGACGATAAGTCTGAATGGGTTCTCCTTCTATTTCTATGTGACTAAACTATCGAAATGATGAGTAGTACGGCCAATGTATCAGAATCTTAAAGAAAAGGGTGATTCATAATTTCTATGAACAACTCACAAGGGTGATATTTCGGATGCATTTCGGATTTTCAATTTCTTTAGTTTCTGAATGTAATCATTACTGGAAATTTTGGTGTAGTCTTCTTCAAGATTTCCCTTGTGAGGGGTAAGGGGGAACCGATTCGTTTGGATGAAGGACCCTCTGTGCTTTGAGACGTTGTTCACGTTATCCTGGCTTTTCTGGTTTTGGTTGGTGAGATTTAAGTTGCGGGTAGCTGTGGGAATGTAAGAAAGGAAGGGAGAAACGTAATGTAACTACGAAAGTATTTATGACCAATATGGATCAATGTGGAAGCCCGGTTACTACTCACTCCTGGAGAAACCATTCAAACTTCACTTATCACTTCCTCCTTCACCATCCGCAAACATGGAACATTCTATGTCCTCTCTTTCCTCTACAGCTCTACAAGTCTAGTCGTCTAGAAATCCTTCGTTCCGTTTGCTCAGCTGGCTCCTGCTTTATGAATTTATTTCAGGACATTTTGAGAATAAATAGTGTCTCAGGGAAAGCAATATTCTCCGACAACGAGGACGTGGGTCGTATTTCTATTATTAATTCAGGTGGAGTAGCTGTAGTAGCTGAGCCAAGGCAAGGGTGAAGTGAGATTCATTGAATGCGGAATATTCTACGCCAAAACCGAAACGGATCAACCACCCTTTGCATTGCAATCTCAATCTTTCCAGGATTTGCCTTGATTTTCATCATTCTTGCAAATTTAATTAAGAATTTTGAAAATAATAAAATAACCCATGATTCAAATACCACAAACAAATGGTTTTTGTATGTTAATGAACCATGTAGGAGTAGTACAAGAGAATTCTAAATTTTGAGATAGAAGTAAAAGTTGTTGAAGCACAACAATTCCATAGATTTTAAGAGTAGGAGCATTTCCGTCCGGAAGAAGAAAATTCATGTTGCCATTGCCAAGCCAAGCCTCGGATTTTCTTTTACTCCAGCCTTAATGACAAGTTACTACTCCTTGTCTTCATAGGACAGTTTACTTTTAGAAGAAATTAGCCTTGCCATAAATCAGGGAACACTAGCAACCAGCGTCTAGCTTCTAGTGTTCTAGCTCCTAGCTTCTAGCTCTCTATGGAATCAGAGAAGAAAGGTTTTCTAGCTAAAATCCACCACAACACTCAACTCGTTCCTTTCCTTGTTTTTAACCCTTTTCCTCATTCCAAATCCTTCTAGTCCTCTCCTCTAATTCACTCAACCCATTCGTTTCTTCTTCCTAGGCAGGGAAAAAAAATACGCAATATTTATGTTATGCATGGCGGCATGGAAGGCAGACAGGGAATATTACCTGCAGGCTGTATCCCAACTTTTTAAGAAAACTCCCTAGTGCGGTGGAAAAAGTGGAAGAAGAGAAGAGAAAAAGTTTTGGTTTAGTCAAATGACATGAGGACTTATGGAAATTAAGCTGAGAGCTCAATTTATGTTCATAAAAGCGAAAGTTAGGAAGGCAGAGGCAAAGGCAAAGGCTGAGGAAAGGGAGACAAAAATCTCGCCAAAATTATTGGTCTTGCCTTGAAGAAACCCATTAAGAGTTTTTCAAGTGACAACTTTATTTATCTGAGATTGACCTAATGGTTTTCTCACACTAGTGCCACTACTTCGTACGGTACTTCTTTTCTTAACTTTTAACGCATCACTCCTGCTCCCTTTCCTGGTTTTTTATATTTAAGTAAGGCACAGAGAGACAAGGGGAACGGAATGTCGGTCGTTGTTAAGAGCAACTTGTGGCGTCCATTTCGGATCTGTACGTAGTACAGGACAAGGCATTTAAATCTCTTCAAAGTGCAATACTTTGGGAATATATTAGAGATAGAGAGGATGGAGAGTTTCCTTGAGTCCTATGGCCAAGTACCCATAAAATCCCAACCCGCCATTTTATTCCCCTATTAAACACTTCTCGGATCCTATAGACTCCCCATTCATCCTCACTACGTTCGCCTAGATTTTTTTTAGCCAGCTTCCTGTGATTGCCTCCCGTATTATTGTCTCCGTGCCATGCATGGCCAAATCCCGTCATTCTATTCCAGATCAAAATTATTGGCGGCTTTCCTTCTTTCACTGACCTCACTGACCTAAATCCGATGACGTGGGTAGAAATCCGTAAAGGTTCATAGATTTACACAAGGAAATTACATTGAGTTTTCTTTCTTTCTTCATCGTTTAGTTATATCAACCGCAAGGCGAAGAAGCACCTTAGAAATATCCCTTGTGGCAGTGGCGTGGACTCCTCAGTTGTCGCAAATTATCAAAATGTCCCTACCGCCTTCATTCAAACCCAAAGTTTACTTTGGTTTGAAGTCGGAGAAAGCCCATTGACATACTTTTTTGTCCAGTTTCCCTTCACTTCCATACTTTTGAGTTCTCCAACTTTCCGATTTGTGTCATGGAGACAAAGATATAAATTCCTGGAGAAAGTTATGAATGAAAGAATTGAAAGGGTATGACGGGACTGTTCTCTCATCGGGTTCTTCCAGATCCAAGCCAAGGCAGTTCTAGACTCTAGAGCATTGAAAGAAATACCATTAACCAATCAAAATCAATTTTAACGTCCGTCTTTCCATTCCTCCCGGGTTTTCTTGTCCTAACTTTTCTTGAGTAAAGCAAAGGAAAGGTGGCCAGGGCAGGGCAGGGCAAATGTTGAAGAATCAGATGATGGTTAAGGTCAGTTGAGCTGGTGCTAGATTCTGAGATCGGACAGGTTTATTGTTCATTTAGGTTTAGACGGAGCGGGTATTTAGGGGAAGGCTAAGATGTGAGGGAGGCGAGACTTAAGACCTCTTAATGGAATCTAATCTGAGAGATAGATGTGAGAATGAGGATGGAATGAAAGGAAGGAATAAAACCTTAGACCTCAGAAATTCCCGCAAGGAACGTTAAACAGAGATTAGATAAGACTCAGGCTCCGTCACCAGGGGAATTCCCCCCCCCCCCCACTTCCAGTCTACCACCTCAGAATCCAGAAACAACTCATGTTTTTCTTCTTCTCTCTGATGCGGCGGCTCTTACCTTTGAACTCTTTTGTAAAGATTAATCGTAGATAGGATTCGGACTCAGAGAACTGGACAAGTACGAGTCTTAAGACAAAACGAGTTGTGTGATTATTATTATCTCAAATCCTGTCCTTGTACTTATGCTGTAGGTAAGAGTGACATTCATTCATTACTAAACCCATATGCCACATTCTTTCCTTCTTTTTTTATCCATGATGGATTTGTTTCAATTCGACCACCTTGTTAGCTTCCCTCGTAATACAAGTTGTTGTTGGTTCATTAAGACAAACAAGAAAAGAACAAAATTCTTGAGCTAGAACCGACAGGAGCAAAGCAACAATTGACAAAATAGTAGAAGAAGATGCGGCGGAACGGAACAACATGGGTGATGGGTGTACGTACGTGTAACATGGATCTTGTCTTGTGTTGTGTGTTTCGGGTTGTTGGAATGCCACTCGGTTAAATACAAATAATCCCGGGAGGATTATTGTCAGCCCTCATCTTCATCTTCATCTTGAGAGCTAAGAAGGATAATAACTCTCCTTTCCAGCCTTCCTTCTTCCGACACAATAATTTAGTTTGAGGGAATTAGGGATCTTCAGAGGTGTCTTGGGACAAGACTGGATTTCCCAAAATATTGTCGTTTCTAAATCAATTATTACAAAAGTTGTAAGCAGCTCAGTGGTTCAAGTTAAAGTTCAAGTTCAGCATCAAATAAGCAGCGCACTGTATCTGAAATTTGACCTGTAGAAAGGTTAGACGACGTTGATGCACCCTTTTTTATTCTGAATTAGTTAGTTTGTACTTTTATTGTAGTACCGGGTACGGTACATGAATTTTTGTCTGACTGACTCGTTCGCTCTTTGGTAACATTTCATTTAGGTCGCACCGCACCCTTGGCCCGCTGTTTGAAAGTTGACAACAAAACAAAGTACAAGGAGCACCTGGAGTTTGGTTGATTCCTGATCATAGTCCTATGTGTATTCTCCCTTATTTTGTGAGCGTAGGGCTCCAAGGGTATGTGTCATTGCCATGTACTTGTACAGAACATGTACAAGCTGTTCTTGTCCAACATCGGCTCGGCTCTTTTGGTCATTTTTTAAACCCAGCCACAATGACAAAAACTTGATTATTGCTTACTTGTACAATGTCTGGGGGTACTTGAATGCTGAGACTTATTATGTTCTAAGTGCCCACTCCTAGGTCACCAGTCTCAGTATCATGTGGTTTTGTTGACTTGTCTTGAGACAGATTCCATATCGGACTGGACTGGCGGCGGAACGTCCAAATTTATTTTCTAATTCTTTGGAATGCTCCGTTGACAGAAAAAGATGAGAATCAGGGACCATTGTTTATCGCCGATCTATCCCGCCAGCCCAGCCCGCCCTGTGCTGTGCTGTTCAATGTGAAGAACATTAAGGGAAAAAACTAGGGACATTATTATTTTAAATGGTCGGACGACAACCTCGGATTGCATGTCTCCCTTGCATTAAACACTCAAAATTATTTCCCCAATTTATAGTAATGGGGCTCAAAGAATTCCAAGCTGGCAGTGCCAGATACGAACCAAACTAGTTTTGAAATTTAAGTCAAAATGTCCTAAGAATTTAGAATTTAGTAGATTAGGGTTATTATTATTATTGTGGTAATTTTATTAAAATTCCTAATTTGGACTCTGAGATTCTTTGGCTCAAGAATTCTAGTGGGATGATTCGTCCATTCGGATTTATGGATTTCGGACCCAAGAACATCTAGTACGAGTACAATTTAGTTTTGTAGTATTCTGGCGGCGGATATGTGGCCCACTTGGAGTGACACTTGACTGGCGGATCGAGTAACGAACACTAATCGATGCAAACTCAGAATTTTGAAAGTAGGGCAAAATAATGGATGACCAAAGTTTCACTTTGCTCCCTGCATGGGTTCTAGCAATAGCTAGCATTCCATGTTTGCTACATTATGTATTCCTTCCTTCCTTCTAACGATATTCCTTCTCCCAAAAACTAAGGTGCTGTATTTATCTCCCTGATAAGTCGACGAAACACTTTAGCTCAAACACGGCTAGCTCTAGCTATGGCTCCCCAGTGCGTGCCAAATTCAAATCACCCACCGCTGCTTGCCCTGGAAATGAAATAATGGACGAACCGACTGACTGACCACCTTAGTTCTAGACCAGGTTTAGTTTGACTTGACCAAAATTTAGACCTGAGCTGAGCCTAGGAACACTAATTGGGTGAAAATTTAGAGAGGGCTTGATTACCGTGTGAATAGTTTGGCTAATAGTGGGATCACGA
>WJEZ01002096.1:0-14630 GCA_009869925.1 Thalassaphorura encarpata | reverse complement strand
TCTAATTTACTCATAAATCTCAGATGATTTTTAAACTGGTTTGTCCTACTTTCCTAGCCCAAGGGGAAAATAGATGAATCATATCTATTTTTAATAAGATTTTTTTCATATTTTAACAAGAGTCACGATTTAGTTACATTTGTTGCACTAGTTGCTGAATTCAATATGGTGATTAGAATTTGATTAATATTAACATGTCAAATGCTCAAAGTGCTAAAAGTATTAGGTGAGTGTGTTTATAATTTGCTCCTATAACTCGTAAAAAAGTTGTACTGAATAAAACTTAACTTAACATAATTTATGACAGCTAATCATTACCTTTATATTTTTTTATACTGGAACAATTATTAAAGGCGAGACAAGTTGTTGTTCAATTTTAGATATGATTACATAATTCGGATTTTTTTAATTCCTTACAAGGCACAATCGTGTTATGTGATGTCTAGAATTTCTTTGCAGCATTTTTACAGTTTTTTTATAATTGAAAGTCTCGTGAGATCAGAGCAAAAAACCAGTTCATACCAGTTTATTGGCAAAGTACTACAATTCATTACACTACATTTGTTGCCTGCGACTGCGACTCGGACGGACTTAATACTCGACTCAGGTGAGCAAAACATTTTGGGGTTTGCTTTTGCTTTGCATGCACGTGGACTGGACGTCAAGGTTCAATTCATCTTCAGCTGAGTTTTTAAAGGTCATTTCTGCCTAGCTACGCATGCGAATTCTCAACAATACAAGTCTAATCCAACAGAGACACTCCCAATTTATTTACTTACATTAACCATACAATGTTCCTCAACTTATGATATGCTAATATTACCATCCTTCTTCTACGTTTCTTTTTGGCTTATTTTTAATTCATTATTCATAGGCACAACTAATTTTTTTGGGTAAAATTTAATTTATACTGTGATCATGACATCCATCCCCATTTACTGAGCAAATTTAATTCAGTCGCTCAAGATTTATGTACACATACTTGAAAAGTGACTTCATACGGGCGCTTTGAAAGTGGGAAGAGAAATCTAACCTTGCAAACGCCAAACTTGACTTAATATTTGAAGAAGTCCCGTGAGTTATTTCTGGTTTTATACGCACGTAACATAAACAGCAGTATTGATCAGTTTTACAAATACCAATATATCCAT
This sequence comes from Thalassaphorura encarpata, assembly GCA_009869925.1. Classification (NCBI taxonomy): domain Eukaryota; kingdom Metazoa; phylum Arthropoda; class Collembola; order Poduromorpha; family Onychiuridae; genus Thalassaphorura; species Thalassaphorura encarpata. The sequence continues at coordinate 13,479 of WJEZ01002096.1, read as the reverse complement.
ATGCTCTAGCGTATTCATTAAGTTATTCAGAGAAGAGTCTTCGAATTTTGTATTCCCGATTTTGTTAAATTTTCTGGGGTAAGAAAATTCTCAAAACAGATGCAAAGGAAAGGCATTAAGTGATAATGGCATTTCCGGGGTAAACTGAACGAGTACTGTGTATTTAGATTAAAAAATATTGTTTAGTAGGGCAGCTTACCCTGGTAAGCACGTGTAGGCACGTTTCCATTCCCGATATTACTTCCATTCATTTTATCTTGTTCCGACTTTTCGGGCATACGGTTTGCCATTCCACTTACACGTCTTTCCCTTCCTTCTTCCGATTTTTATCCAATAATGCTAAGGCACGCACCGGATATCTTTAGTCTCAAATTTCACTATTGAACTTTACATACACACAACTTTTAAAATTTAAGAAATTAAATGCATGCATGCACATGCACGCGGGCATGAATTGCACAAATTTTAATATTTTAATACCGGAAATAAATGGCAGAATGAAAAACAGCTTGTCACGATCTTTCCATCCACATGTATGTGGACCCAGCTGGTATTAAAATAATTTTTTTGAAAAATATGGGAAGATTTAATGAAGATGTCCCTCCAGGACAAAAATGTGGGAGAGAATGAGACAATTGTGGGTTGAGAAAGTTGTATGTATGTAAAGTACGTACACGTACGTATGGTGGTTATGTCCTATTATGTATACCAAATCCAAATCGCCAATTCACATTCCTTTCTCGCCTCCACTGCACTTCTTTCTGCACTGTACAAAATCTTGTTCACGATGCTGCCTTGCCTGCCTGCCCGAGTATTACATGCAAAAACAACAACACAACACTACTTTCATAGCTCAAGGCATGAGGAAGAACGATCCACTACTACTGCATAATGCTCAGAAATGACTTGAATCGAGTCACCTAATCACTTCCAAACATGAAACCAACTACCACTAACACATAACGTAACGTAACCAACTTTGTACTTACAGCTTAACAAAAATTTACTTTGCATTACAATCACATTAAGAGTAGGGGAGTGTGTGCATTGCATTTACTCTGCTTTTGCTTTTAAATGCCAAGGTTTTTGTTTGGAGAGTTGATGATGATGTGATGGTTAAACTATGCAGTACTGTGCTAGGGGGAATATTTTCATCATCCTCATTCTCATTCTGACGAAGCAAATGACATTGTCTCTTTTTACTGTCATTAAAAATTTAACGCATTGTTGAATTGGATAACAACAATACATAAAGCACTAAGCTTGCTATGAGTTTTTGTCTAGTTTTATAATATGACTGGGTGTCCCGAAAGGTAAAGACACGATTGTTGCACAACCTTTAATTTTTTTAACCCCAAATGTCGGACAATCAAAGAGAAAGTTTTCGTAGTCTCTTCAAACACTCTGCAGCAGAGTGAAGAGCTTTGCTTTGATGAGAAGGCGTAGTCCATTCCCGACAGATGACATATGATTGAGTTAGGAAGGAAAGAGAAAATTGCATTATTGTCTAGTTACGACATCCCCTGGTCTGGCTCATATTTTAATTGGAATAATCTAATAATAATATTAGTCTGTTAATTTAAAAATGGGACCTTATGATATAGTAGTAGTAGTATGCTTTGTCGGCTCTCAGCACTCTGCACTACTATACGAATTATCAATTCGACTCAAACTTTAGACATAATCGTAATGACGCACTTAAGGTTGAGCTAATGGATGGATGCTGTGATGTAGAAAAGTATGTCAAAGCTGGTAAAAGGAACAAATAACCGAATTTGGAAAACCTTGGGCTGAATGTTGGACTAAATGTGTCAACAGACTCCATGAATTCATTATAAATTAACCTAGATTGGGGTGGAGAGACCAATTGTACGTTCTTATTGCCTCCTGATTCAAGACCAAGGCCAAAGCTACGCCCGCCTGTCTGCCTGCATCCTGATACTCAATAAAAGTCAGCAATGATTAAAGGGCAGAAAGTGAATTACCGATCCTCACGATTATTGCAATATTTTTTAATGCAACAATAACCTCAAAATTCTATGCACGACAACGCCCACGACGCGATAGGACGGGACGATTATTGCAGGGTTGGTGCACAAATCTGCATATTTCTGAGAACCTATAATTTTGTTCCAGTTTAAGATGGGAAGTATGTGGATGAATTGGTCTCAACTCAAATTGAGTTTGTCCTTCAATTTTCTATATTGAATTAATTCAATTAAACCAGATACTGTCAGCTGAGTTAAACTTTACATCGAGCTTAGCTCAGCTCAAAGCTCTACGTAGGTTCGACCTGAATAAGGTGTAACAAATATTGGGTCGACTCTACTACCTTGCAGCATGGAACCAGTGTCATTATGTGTAGAGTTTAGTGGGTCACGCATGGAGTCAGGATTCGACTTTCCAATTAGCAAATAAAATTAGAGATGAGGTAGTGTTGCGTAATTTTAATTCTTGAATAAATAAAATTAGCATAACAATAAATACGGTACAGTAAGATGCTTGTAATACGCATGTAGTTTTATCACCTACGTTGAAGTCTGTTACGTGTTGTAAAAATAATAAAAGTCAAGACAATATATATACGGAAAGGAACCCGTGGCTTATTGAAGTGAAGTTGTAGTACAAGTATCGAACAAATAAAACTCAAGGAAGGATTTATTATTATAATAAATCATTCCGCCAACGCTTTATTGATAAAGTTATTATTTCATCCCATTTTAATTTTGTAGATTTAAGAAAGGATAATTTTGCACTAGACGGTTTTAGTTACCCTGAAGGGGCAATTCAATTCTTATAATAATGCAAAACCATAAACGCTCAGCGAAGGACAGAATCCGATTTGATTGTCTTCTTATTGGGAGCGATGAAAAATCTTCAAGAGCCAATGTCATCCTTGTCGTTAGACTTCATAACAATTCTAATTTTTTGTGACAGCTAGGAATTAGCTTCAGTTTCTATGTTTTCCTTTGAAGTAGTTGTAACTTTCATGTTATACGTTGTACGAAGCGAACACAGCGCAAAATACATGTAAAATTCCATACGAAGGATGAGTAATTTCTTCGTCATTGTTTCTAAACCAATAAAATTTTAATATCCGTAATATATCTTGGACGAAATAAACTTGACTTTTAAATACGCACATAAAATACAAGGGAAAGCTGGACATTGCGTATGGCAAAAACAAACGCCTTCGTCCAACCCAGTTAACTACGTACGTAGTAAATCCAAGCCTTTAACATTGTGAACTTCAGCGCGTCTAATCTTTAATTGATTTTTCTGTGCAATCATGGGTAGATTTATCTTGCCCATGCTGGCATTGATTGTTGCTGTTGGGATTATCTCTGTGGTATAAAATTGATTGAAAATGCTTTATTAAAATTTTGAGTTGAGTTTAATATGGCTTAAAGGAAGGTTCGGGGAAATCAGATCTGTCAATAGAGCCGTCCTTTGGAGAAATCGAATTGGATGAAGCCGGAGGGTCTGAATACTAATTATTAGAAGCTTTCACGTTTAATATTTCCAGATTTAAGATAAAACAGTAACAATGAGTGTCCTTCATAGGAGACTGAAGAGAAGTATCGATGGTGGTGTCCCTCCGCGTTGGAATGGTCGTGGATTTCACTATGCCGAAGAAAAGCCAGCTACAATCGTGGTGCCACAATGTCATCAGGAATAAAATTTTGAGTTGAGTTTACTATGGCTTAAAGGAAGGTTCGGGGGAATCAGATCTGTCAATAGAGCCGTCCTTTGGAGAAATCGAATTGGATGAAGCCGGAAGGTCTGAATACTAATTATTAGAATCTTCCACGTTTAATACTTCCAGATTTAAGATAAAACAGTAACAATGAGTGTCCTTTATAGGAGACTGAAGAGAAGTATCGATGGTGGTGTCCCTCCGCGTTGGAATGGTCGTGGATTTCACTATGCCGAAGAAAAGCCAGCTACTATCGTGGTGCCACAATGTCATCAGGAAGGACGAACACTTTTTCAGGGATTGGTGAATTATTATCTGCAATGTATACGAAATTATAGGACTGGAGGATTTTTCCGAGTTATTCATATCTGCCCGAGGTCAAAGTCCAGCATCACCAAAAACTTGTATTCCACCTCCAAACTGCTCGGAATGTGGAAAATAATTCCATTCTGAGATGCAGGCAGCTGTATTGCGGATCAAAATGACTTTTTCATCTAAGCAGTAATTACAGATTCCCCACAAAGTCACATTGTTGAGACAAGGATACAAATAAAAATAAAATAAATATTAGCACATGAACTTAAAACTGAAAATTTGCCCGAATTTTATTAAACTGCTACAAATACTTTCAGTCACATTCCAAATGCTGAATTGTGCATTGGCCGAACTTTCACGTTGTGAGTCATAAGAGATCTTCATAATTGCAAACAGTTTTCTAAATGGACGTATCGTTGAGTACGCCAAATACTACAGTAAGGATACAAATAAAAATAAAATAAATCTTAGCACATGAACTTAAAACTGAAAATTCTCCATAATTTTATTAAACTACTACAAATACTTTCAGCCACATTCCAAATGCTGAATTTTGCATTGGCCGAACTTTCACGTTGTGAGTCATAAGAGATCTTCATAATTGCAAACAGTTTTCTAAATGGACGTATCGTTGAGTCCACCAAATACTACAGCATGACACAAGCCGATGATATCATCATTAGGAAAGTCTTTAGCTGTAAATCTGTTCTTTGTTTTTACTTTCAAAATTTTATCCTTATACACAACAATTGCTTCATCCAGACAATCTGAGTTTTCCTTTCGTTGTGATGATCTTGAGAATCTGGAGTTTGATGTATCGTTGAGTACGCCAAATACTACAGCATGACACAAGCCGATGATATCATCATTAGGAAAGTCTTTAGCTGTAAATCTGTTCTTTGTTTTTACTTTCAAAATTTTATCCTTATACACAACGATTGCTTCATCCAGATAATCTGAGTTTTCCTTTCGTTGTGATGATCTTGAGAATCTGGAGTTTGAGCTTTCAATCTCATTAGTAATATCCGGAAAAGTCACATTCATTTGTGGGCCTTCCCCAAATGGCTTCGAAGGTTTTGTTCTGAGTTGGAAAATTCCACTAGTACTATTATTTAAATAAAAAATTAATTCTATATAGTATAAAATCAAATTAACTATTAATTACTATTAATTACCCATAAGACATGTGCTCTCCCATGTAGACATTTTCCGTTGACGCCCTTGAATTTAAATTACACTCACATTTATCATGAATAAAATTTTCCCAAGATTCACAACGGCACAATGGGAATGCTAAAGGCGAGCTGATGGATTCAAGGAAATATCTTAAGCTACGCCCATGACTGCATTCTATACCTGGGCAAGTAAATAGAATTCTGAGATTAGAATAAAAACGTTAAATAATTTGACAGTTGTAATTAATATCAAGATTTCAAACTCACTTCTGTAATCCAACACATTAACTTTTGGACACCCGATCTGTTTCTCTCCACCATTCGGGTAAATATCGGCGTGACCCAATGCCTCAGCAATACCTAATTGTCCCCTAGTAAAAAGCCGTCGCCCTGCATTCGTATGGATGATATCAACAAATTTGGCGTCAGACTTGTCAAGCCTGTACTCATTGTCCAGAAAGTGAAATGTTGGTCCGGCTGGATCGAGTCCAGTAATACGACCAATTTTTCCTTGCAGTGCATGACCAGCAAGCCCAGCTACATGAGCTCCCCAAGAAAATCCGATCAAATGTAATGAGTCTAATTTTGTACCTGTATTTATACTGAGGAATTTGAGAAATTCTGCCACACGAGATCCGGCTGTCTAAACAAGGTGGAAAAATGTTATGTTATAACAATTAGTTTAATGACCATGACTTTTGTACTTTTGTATGTTTACCTCAGGAAGAGCGGTGTAATAAAAAAGTGGTATTGCAAAAAGAGTGTAGTCAACCACGATCACATTGACATCTGCTAATGATAGGTAGGCGTTTTTCATGTAAACCAAATAGTAGGTGATGGCCACTTCGGTGGCCGTGTCCGCAAACCCATGAATGATAACTTTGGTCAAACGTGATGGGTCAAAGTTACTGCTCTTCAGGGATGCTACATCGTTGTACTTGATTTCATGTGCCAATTCAGGATTTTTCCTACAAAGCAAGAGCATGGAAAAATCTCGATGTGAAATTTCAAATCTAGTTGGTCTCGGAAAAAATGCAAATATTAAAGTAAAGGTTGGACGAAAATGTCTTGAACCTTGAACTTTATAATTACACGGGGATTAATTAGTAGTCACACCTATATTTTGTCGGTCAATTTAACGTAAAACCTTAATTCACAAAAAAGTGATACTGAAGCAATATTTAAGCATAAAATCAATTAAGCTAGCAATTTCATACCTTGTCCATAGCTTGAATCTGACAGAATTTTTTAAATTGACCCAAGCAAACAAATTGCTTACGGATATCCGATATGGTCTCACTTGATATGGATCATTCATAATGCGATGATAATTAAATGGAAGATTTGTGTTTAAATTTTCATCGCCTGTAACTTTAAAAAAAGAATATCAAAATAAGTATTAGTCAAGTAACTCAAGTTTCCCTCTTTGCATTAGCTTTTAGCAATGAAACTTACCTGAAATTGTTGCTAATAAAATCAAGACAATAACAAGAATCCCAAACCGCAGTTGACTAACTCCTTTGGAACACATAAAACTAATAGTCAGGAAAACAAATAAAAATGTTAACAAATGGACAATGCATTCTACAGCCAGGTGATTGAGTCTTTAGCGTGCAAGAATTAAGACTGGTCGTCCATTGCAACATTTACGTTGGCTACACAAAAATTAAGAAGTGGCTGTAGAGAACCTTGACCTGTGAGTCTGTGTTTGTAAACATGATGCAGTCCACAAATTAGAGATAAAACAAAAGCTAATCAAGTGAAGGGTGCATTAATTCGACGCTTAATCTCATTTTTCCCACAGTTAGCAACATAGGCGCAAATGCTTCAAGAAGGTCGCAGTCAGAGTGAATCCAACTTTGCCAGCAATCTGGCGTATGCGTGCGAAGTGCATTTGGAGATCAGCATAACGAGCATATTACGCGTGGTACGTAGCATTTTATATTTGCAGTGATCGTACGATTGTATCCAACTTGATACATTAAATTGCATTACTTGACTGGCTAGTTACGAAAGACCAGATTCATCGAAACTTTTTTTACCTATTTCTAAGTGCACGTGTCACATATGCCAAAAGACAGGCTCATGGGATGCCAAACTTCGTCAATATACTTAATTAATGTGGAGAAGAGAACTCAAGAAAATTAATTGGTGTCACTGATTTCATTTTTGCCTTAAGTACGAGTCGTACAACCATTCTGGACTTCTAGAGTCTATATACAAGCAAACACATTCTATCTGGCTACATGCAATTTTAAATCTTAATTTCATATTTTTACTTCCTTAGGTTAATAATTTTAAAGTTTAAATTGCTACAAATTTAATGAAAAATTTGTGTCATAATTGATTTACGGAAATGTTCTTCATAAATTCCACACTCATATTGAGAATATCCGTATTAGGATAGTCCTTGGTTGTATATGTATTCGGAAATGAGAAATTATGTATGTTTTGTTCGTACAGGATTGCTATGCTTGTGCCATTCTCAACTAATTTTTTTCCAGGACCAAATTTAAGACTTGCTAGCGATACCTCCATCTTTGGCCCATGTCCATATGGTGAATGAGATCTCGTAATGACTTGAAATATTCCTCTGCTTCTGTATGAATTCAATAAAACCATGATGAGGTTTTGTCTTGTCTTATAATGTCTTATAATCTTACGAGTGTGGGATGTGTTCTCCCCAGAAAACATTAGTCTGACTATTGCATATGCATTTACCCTGAAGATAATCATCAAAATCTTGACAAGGACATGATGGAAATGCCATGGGTGAAGTTATTGATTCAGTCCAGTACTTTGGTCCACGTCCGTGGCTACACCAGAGAGCTAAAAAATCAAATTAGCAGAGCTAAACCCTTTTGTAAAGAAAATTTGACAAATTAACTCAACTCACTTTCAAAAATATAAGGCCGTTCTCTTGGACAACCAATCTGCTTTTCTCCACCATTAGCATAGACATCGACATGACCCAGTGGATCTTTGAGACCAAAGTGTGCTCCCCAAAATAATCTGGTCCCACCATTCACATGTAAGATATCCACAAATTTGGCATCAGTTTTGTCTAATCTGAACTCGTTTTCAACAAATTTAAATGTAGGTCCTGCTGGATCAATTCCAGTGATTCTCCCAAGTACTCCTTTCAATTGATGCCCTGCTAGGCCAGATATCTGAGCACCCCAAGACCATCCAATCATATGAAATGAGCTCAAATTTGCCCCATGAGATTCCAAAAACGACAACATTTCTGCAACTCTATCTGCTACGATTTCTGGTCGTCCAGTCAAATACCTTGTGAATAATGCGTGGATTGAGTAGTCCACCACTATTACATTTAAATCTGCTAACTTTAAGTAAGAATTTCGCATAAAAATCATCCAATCCCCAATATTAGCTTCTGAAGCCCCATCAGCAAATCCATGGATGATCACTTTTGTTAATTTACGCGAATCAAAATTACTCGTGTTCAGACTTTTGTTGTCGTTGTATTTAATTTCTTGTGCAAGGTGTGGATTCTGTCTGTAAATTATTAACACTAACAATGTGGTATGAGGAACTTATTTCCCAAATTTTTTGAATTTTATCATTACCTTGTCCATAGTCTAAACTTGACAAGAGCTTTTGGATTAAGCCAACCAAAAAGATTGCTTCTAGTAGGGTAATCCGGTTTAACTTGATCTGGATCATTCACAACTTTGTAGAAGGTTTTATTTTTTTGCTCGTACGAGTATGGTGTGCTTTCAACTTCCTGAAAAACTAAATAATTTGTACTGGAGTTATTTTTGACACACCAGCAATTAAATTTAAACTTGTACATATGAGACTTAATATTATTGACGCATTGAATTATTAAACTTCTCAAATTAATTGGCGCAATGTAATTATTACCCGTGCTAAAACAAATAGAAACAGTCACAACCAGAAATGTTGAATGAAGTAAAACAAATGAGAATTGTTTTTTCATTTTTATTTAAACGAGACCAGTCGGACCTACGTACTAAATTGTAAATTAACCTCTGTTTGAAAATTTTACAGAATAATTATTTTCCTCACGATGGAATAATCAGCACGGTAGAGCACTATGCACTCCTGAGTGATTAGCAGACTTACTACTGAATTCCATACAGATGAGGGAAGAATATTCCTAATTCCAGGGTATAAGTTTTATGTACATGTAACCATCCACAAGCTAGTTCAATTAGTATTTTCACCTCCTAAAATGGTACGAATACAAAGTATCAAGGTTTTAAATGTGCTATACAATATTACATCCTTTCCTTTATCAATAAAATCACTCAAAACTTAGTAGCCTGGTGTCCTTTGACTATTGATGTAGTCTGATATGATCATACGAGTTGTAAAATAATCACTAATTTCATTGGCCGCAAGGATTTCTGCCATGAAATACAAGGGCTCATGCCATGAATTAATTAAATGTAATGACTTTAAATTACCCTTAATTCGTTATTATGCTAACGTTAGCTAATTTAATCTCAATTTCTCACATGTACAGAATGTTCTAGGTCCCTCCCCTCCCAGCCTAATCGATTTGACTAGTCTGAAACATTAAATTCAATTACTACTTGAATTATAAATTATATCTAAGAGTTATGACTCGTCCAACATTCAATCAGAGTATATACATCAATTTAACCTAACACGGTTACTAATTTTATGTAATCTCTGACATTGGAGACATCGATCGAGGGCATCCGGTGACTGCAATTCTGATTATCCTTGTCCGTACTTGATTGTCAATTCAGTTATACAACCTCTCATGTCTTATAATGATATGCCAGAGTAAATTTTAGTAAAACTACGCTAGTCTACCGTGTGCGCAAAATTTGACTCATAAACACTAAGCAATCATTTATTACAAAAACTTCACTTTAGTAAAAAAACAAAATGTCACAAATCCAGCCAATAGCAAATGTAATGCATTTTTAGACAGGAAATATAGAATATGGAATTGTACTGTATTCCCCTGCAACCCACTGATTCCCTGATGATGCATTGCGATTCAGTGCATACAATTCTCCATCACTCCCAAAAACATAGACGGTTGAAAGAGGTTCGTCTAACCAAGTAAAAACTGCCTCTGCGTAAGGAACAAATTCAGCTTCTAAGACAGCGTTAATCGCTTGTGCTAAAGATTTTGTATCCGAACTAACTCCTTCTGAAATCATTGGGACACGAGTCCTAGAAAACCGAAACCATAATTAAGTCAACTTTGTAATTTTTCGTGCATATTTAGAATCCTCACCTGTCAAAAATGATGCAGTCATTAACATCCTGCGACAATTGGGCAAATGCTTTGACCGTCATAGTGTTAGAGACAATAACTCCACAATGTTTCGCAAGAAAGTCCGCTTGAGAAATCACGGAAGGATTCGCTGGTTTATAAACCCTCAATTCGGGATTATATTTGTAACCATAGACCTTTTGACCTATATCAAGCGAATTTTAAATTATTTTGGAAGTGCCTATAACTAAAATTAACTTACGACTTCCTTCTTCTGAGTCAAAAAGATACAATGTATCGTTCATATAGGCAGCGGCATCAACTGCTTGTGTCATTGGAAACTCGGGTAGAAAAGTTTTCTTGTTGAATATCCCATGATGACCATTTTTACTAAAATCCAAAACTTTTTAGTCATTTTAGAGTACTAATTAATATAAAATGCTCACCTGAAAGTTGCAATGCATGGAGAGTCGTCAACGAAAGTAATTAAAACTGGTTCATTGTCCATAACGGCGTATGTGCCAGCTAGAATGTTTCGACGAAATTTTTCCCTGTCTTCAAACTTGCATTCTTTGTCCAACTCGACTATTTCTACAAGCAGTTCTTGTTTGGAGGTTGATCTGTCGAAAATGTCTTCCTCTGGCGGACTAATTGTAATTTGCGTTGTTTGTGCTTCAGGAAATTGACTCGTATCCTTAAATTCTGGTACTGAGGATTGTACACGATTTGTTGCTAACTCTACCGTTGGTGCAGTTAGGATCCTGAAAGTTGCAATGCATGGAGAGTCGTCAACGAAAGTAATTAAAACTGGTTCATTGTCCATAACGGCGTATGTGCCAGCTAGAATGTTTCGACGAAATCTTTCCCTGTCTTCAAACTTACATTCTTTGTCCAACTCCACTATTTCTACGAGCAGTTCATGTTTGACAGTTGATGTGTCGAAGTCTTTCTCTGGCGGACTAATTGTAATTTCAGTCGTTAGCACTTCGGGAAATTCACTCGTATCCCTAAATTCTGAAACTGAGGATTGAACACGACCTGTTGTTAATTCCATCGTTGGTGCAGTTAGGATTTCTGTAGAATCATTCGAGTCAATTGTTGCAGAATCGCTTGGAGTTGTTTGGTCCAATTTTGATTCTCCTGAAGTAGAATTGACTTGTTCCAAAATGGACACGCTTGATTCAGTGTTTTCAGAAAATATGTCTGTTGAGGCATTGAAATTTTCTTCAGCACCTTGGAAAATACTATTTCCTGATATGGTGTCGGTCGGCTTTACAATTGTACTTACTGTTGTTCTAGTTGAATCATCTTCGAAAAATTCAGTCTGTGGAGATTCAATAGAATTTGGAGTTTCTGTAAAGTTTTCATTTAGCGTTGGTCTTTCAGTTGTTGAAACATCAAGAACAGATTGACCAAAAATTCCATTTTCATCTGCATTCACAGATAATTTAGGCTGCAATGCGTTTTGCGTCGAATTGAGATTTGAATCCAATTTCGGAAAATTTATGACTGATTCATTGAAAGACGGTGGAACTGGAGTTGTTAATTCATTTGTACTGTCTTTAGTAGAGTGCCGAGATACTTTTAGTGGAGTGTTCACTTGAAGTGAAATTAATTGGAACAGACTCTGTAGAACTTGTGCCCGACTCCAGAATTCCTTTGACGGTACTGATTGAAGTCTCGGTGGTTTCTTTCAGTATTTCTGATATTTCAAGAGGAATTTTTTGACCCTGGATAATTTCGGAAGTTTCTCCTGGTATGGTGCCACGATCGGGTTCAAATTTTTCTGAACTATTACTGTTGGATGACAATAATGTTGATCACTTCAGAATGCTCATCTGTTTTGTTATTTTCCTTTGAAAAAAATCCTGACGTACTGTTCATTAATATGGTTGCTTGTGAAGATGCCAAATGCTCACCCAGACCTTTTAGAGCAGCATCAATATTCACTGTTTTATTGAGGCTTAACGGAGGTTGCAAATCCTTTTCAGATTGAGAGGAAAGAGTTGACTCGTCTAAACCTTTTGTGCTTGCACTTTGGTGTGGGTACTGAAACACTTGTTTCAGACTCATCATTTATGGGATGGGGTTCTGAAGGATTGAAAATAGTTGAAACTTGAGTATTTCCTGTCGATAATTCAAAGGGAGTACTTGTGCGATTTTCCGCAGTCTTGATCAGGCTTGAGTTTATCGATACTGCATTATTATTCGTTACTACATCGCTGATGGAAGTATTTGGTGTCCCTGGTTCTATATTTACTGGTATTCTTGAAGTCTCTCCCTTTGTCACCTCAGAATTTTTATGCAAATCTTCAATCCCAGTAGTACTCATCAAATCAACTCCTGAATTTACACCACTAGTGACTGCTTGTGGTTTGGGAGAAATAGCAGAGCTATTCCTAAGTTCACTCTTAGTTGTATTACTCGAATTGGACAATTGAATAGACGTAATGTTTACAGCAGTGGTAGAATTTATGATCGTCTGTTCAGTAGAACTGCTAACATTTGGAAGTCTCGTCGGCTCAAGCTTACCCTTTTCAATATTTGCTATTGTTGAAGAAGTAGTAGATTTCTCAAGCAAATTTTCCCCACCGCTATTAGCTTGAACCTGGCTTTCACTACTAATGCCAGGGGTGGCAGTTTGGTTTTCTTTATTCAAGGAATTTTGTGGGGATTCCAAATTGTCATCTGTCTTGAGTGAACTTGTCTCTATCGTTTTCACTGTTGAACTTCCGAGTTCTTTGAGTAATGCGTTGATTTCTTCTTCTTCTGTTGTGGCAGGATTATGTGATTGAGACTGAGACTCGCCAGTTTTATTCAATTCATCAACTCTGGAATTGATGCCTGAATTTCCTATTGAAGTTGATTTGGAATTCTGAGCATCAGCATTTGTGATGTTGGTGAGGCTTTCTTGAGAGATCGCATCAGTTCCAGATTCAGAAGTCGTTGTTTCCTTAGAATTAAAAATTAAGTAGAATCCTTAAGTTAAATTCGGAGAGTCGTCCCTAATTAAAGAAGTTAATTTGTAATATTCTAATATTAACCAAGGA
>WJEZ01002095.1:0-14634 GCA_009869925.1 Thalassaphorura encarpata | reverse complement strand
AGAAAAAGCAATCAAATGTACTCATTGAACCATCCAACCCTTTCACTCACTTTCAGAATGATCCAACGGAAAAAACACACTGTTCAGCTCAGTAGTGGAGAATGGACACAGGAGACTTGGTTTGTCTAATGGTCTCACAATCGAACTGGCACTGGCACTGGCTACGAGCTACACTTTAAATCATATGGGATCATGAAACATGAAGAGATGTCAAGTGAATCGCTTGAGTGGGCCTTGATCTGAAGAATTCGAAGAAGTCTGGACTGACTGTTTTCTCGAGTGTTTGATGATCTCAATTATTCTGAGTTTTGTAATGCTTGAGCCAATTAGAATTTACAGGTTCCACCATATTATAAAAATTTACCTTGTAGGTTCTGGAGCGAAAAATCAATTAACAGGGGAAACTTTCGGGAAGAAAGAAAACACAGAATCCAAATCCAATTGCATGCACAATTTTTTAAGTTCATAGTAGATATTTTTATATAAGTCATTTTCAAAATTAAATACCTTCAGAATACCAAATACAAGTACATGACAAAGTGACAAAGTTTATTCGACTTTTGCTTCTTGTTTCTTCACATTCAGACGTTGACTCATTACTACTACTGCTAATTCTACTTATACTAACTCTTCGTACATTACCTAGCCCATTAAAATTCAACACGTCCAGCTTCAGTATCAGTACCAATAGTAATACTTTTAAACTGCCTTTTACGCATTTCCCTCAACTTATCACTAATTACTGATAAGCTAGCACAAGCCACTGCCACATGTCCAGCCCAACTCACTTGTAACTAATTAACTTATTATTATTCTTAAGTATTAATTAATTACATAATTCATTCCAATTTTCACAACTTGAACTTGCTCTTAATTTCTATGTACATTTATTTTCTAAAATGTGTATACTGAAAACCATTGCAACGAAGATATGAAAGGCTCGATGTTTTAAAAAAATTGGTAACGATAAAGTTAATTGGCACACTTTTAACGATGGATAAATCCTCAGGAGTTCACTCGCGTACGGATCTTTTGTTAATTAAATATTTACAAGCTGTGAATATGAATTCCTTGGCCATTTATACACAAAAGATTAAAATATGAAAGCACCAACAAAATAAAATTTTACAAGCTAAGCATAACGCTACTGTGAATTTTCTATATAGGATAAAATATGATGACGAAGTAAAAAGGTGTCATATCTAAGTTGGTTTATTGGCGAAAGTACATAGATTAGTAGGACTATTTAATGAAAGCTACAATGATTTTAATAGAGAATTTAATTAGCTCTTCACGGATTTTGTTAGCTAACATCACTAACCACAATTTACTACCGTGAAGATTGTAGAGCTTAAATCCAGGAATAGGAACTTTTTCTCATGAAACCGGGAAAACCCTTCTTATTTTAATACTGTTTGATAATTTTCCTAATTAAATTCAAGACCTAAATTTATTTATCAACCATTTGCCGATTTCAATTATCTTAATTTCCACTGAATTCGAATTGAATTATTTAGTTCCTTGGTAATAGAGTTGTCCTGTTGTGTTTTACAAATTTTGACATTAGTATTGATATGCCCAACTAAATATGTTAGATTTTACTCAATATCATTCATGAAGGGTAATTTTAATTATGGTTCATTTTCATTTTTCATCTTTCGTTTATACAAATCATTTTTACTCATCATCCTCTTCTTCTTTCACAATTACGGGATCTGCGCTGGAGTGCCTTTACTTTATCTTGCCAATCTTCTCTCCATTCAATGACGACGGATTGACTCCCAGCCATTAGCCCTGGCTGCCCATCCTTGTGCTCATTGCCAAGGAGTAGATAAGTTCTGAAATATTAAAATACAGAATTTGAATTAGTCAAATGGCTACATCCCAGGAAGCAAAAAATAGCAAACTGCTGTCGCATTTTGGGTATTTTGCAATATTAGAAACTCACTTGTTGACTTTGACCTTTGGACATTTGCACAAAAGGTCATCCATCCGAACCCATAAGAATGCAGAACCACGACGAAGTCTTTGACTCTCTTGACTTTTTGAATAGGGTCATAATATTCACGGTGAAACGAGCCCATTCATCAACACTCTCACGTGCTACGACCGTCGCCACCACAGCTAAATGTGACAAATAGTAAAAAGTGCATAATTATCAACTTCCATTTCAATTCGAACTAACAACATCACTCTAAAAAATCTAATTTCCTTGAAAGGAATACAAATTCTTGGAATTAAACGCGATTGCCTAACCCAAGTCATTTTAACTGCACCAGCAATGCAATTTTGTGGTAAGCATTTGAACATTTCTTTCTTTTGTTACTTTCTCGTTGAAACAATTCTCTTTAGTGCTAAGGAATAAAAGAATGAGGATTTGGACTAAGAAGACAATGTGCTGACGCTGCGAGTTCCTCTAAAATCAGTCCCTCGAGAATTCTCAAAACAGTGAGTGCACTTAAGGATTGAGTGAGTTACTCACACTTTAACCCTTTTGGATGTCCACCAAATTACAACTTATGCGTCTTTCTTTGATGGAACGGACGAATTCATTCTATCCAAGTCAAGTGCAGCAGTAACAACTCAGTGCATTCGAAGTGAAATGAAATGAAATGAAGTTCAATTGTTATTTGACGTCCCATGCTCGAGCTGCCTAAGCAATAATCCTTAAATAAAGTGTGTAAAATGTGCATCTCGGGGATTATTCGAACTCGGTTTTATTGTAGAGGAGGTAAAATGCGTAAAACTTAAGACTTGGTTCCAGGTGAATGTGAACTCAAGAAAAATGAGTGCTTGCTGGAAAAAGTGACTCTAAGACCACCAAAATGCATTAGTCCAGGTTTAAAGAAAAAAATTGGCTGTCCATCACAGCCCGTATGCGTCTAAAATTGGCCATTTTATAAGGATTTTCCTAATTTTACTCAAAAATATAATTCTTTGGAGCCAAAATAGTAAAAAAACTAACGCATAATTCAGTACCCAGGAATTGACACTAAATACTACAGAGTCACTTAGTCAACTGTCACCCCAGGGAAGGCCTAAGCTAAGTCTTCTTAAAGTGGCAAACTATTTACAATCTCCTTCCCACAATAAATTCTCAGTTTTATCGGATCAAAGAAAGGAAAGCAGAGGGAATGAATGAACGAATGGAAGAAAGTTTGCAATTGTCATTTCCTTCTTTCAGGATTTCTTTTCCAGACTTTAATCCTGGCTAGGCTAAATGAGTTGAGTCGTTGACATTCGAAATCCTAGCCTAGCCCAGCTAGTTCTTTCCTTTTCTTTTTGTCTTTAACGACGAACAAGGTTGGAATTTTGCCAGGACGCCAGGAAAAGAGACTTAAGGAACATAAAGCTGAACATATTGTGAAAATCTCACACAAATCTTGAGTTTAGGATTGTGTAGAATGAATACGTTTTAAAATCTAATTCCAAACTGTTAGCATTAGGGAATATTATCAAAATCTGTACTTTAGCGTTTTAATTAATCCATCAATATGTACCAGATCAATAAACTATAATTAATTTTCCTCATTAATCTTACAAGGGTGTGAGACGAATTATTAGGAAGCGTGTATAATTTCGTAATACGGGAATAAAATGTTTAATGAAGGACAAAGACATTGGGAAAAGGTCGGGAAATTAATTGGGAATGCCACTCCCCGTATGCTATGCTAATATTACAATGCAATTTATTCCTCCGTTTCATGCAGGCCAGGCCAACAAAATGTTTCATTACACCATCGAGAATGGAATGCATGATGAAATTCAATTCGAGCGAGTAATTGTGAAACTAATTGGTGCGTGATACTAAGGCGAAAACCCCAATTCATTTTCCATTTACCTCGGAGGTCGAACTCGTTAACTTTATACTATACAGAACAATAGGCAAACTTAACTTACCATAATCGCGATTGCAGTAGCGTTTCAAATTGAGTCTCTTGGTCGCAACTTTGCATCTCCCACATTCAGAACCTGAAAAGTATTGAAACATATTTTGAAAAATTTCTACTTCGAAGACCTAGAAACAGATTTTCGCTTATAAACTATTTGAAGGTCTGACATTTCAATTGATTAGATGAGGTCTGCCTGCAATACTGTAACTTTCATTTCATGTCTTCCGAAATCGCAAGCAAGCAAAAGCAAAGTACATTTTCTCTTCCTTTCCTTTTTCCACCCTTCAATGATATTATAACATGATAATTTTCTTTCCTTCCTTCGAAGCTGGACTGGTTGGGTTTTTGGATGAAACCCTGAGGGAGCTATTGGATTCAGAGAGCAACGTAATTTCATTAAGTGTAACACGTTTTCTGAACCACATATGCCCTTGGGAGACATTCCGTTATTTCGACCCACCACTTTTCTCCAGTCTTCCTACCATTCTCACACCCTCTTCAATTTCACACACACACACTCATACATGCCATGGCCGTGGCCAAGGCCCAAGCATTGGATTCTTATTGGCCGTCATGACAAGGCAAGGCAAGGNCCATTCTCACACCCTCTTCAATTTCACACACACACACTCATACATGCCATGGCCGTGGCCAAGGCCCAAGCATTGGATTCTTATTGGCCGTCATGACAAGGCAAGGCAAGGCAAGCAAGGCTCTTGAAAAAGAAGTCAATCATTCTTGCCTCAATTTGATATGAATTCAAGATTTCGAATCTAATGTCATTGCAGAGTTCATATAAAAGCTTTTAAAGTCAAATTATTATTTTCATTTATCAAGTCGAATACACAATTCATCTTCAGTTTCCTCCACAAGTACGTTCCAGAAATATTTGCAATCGCATTTTAATTTCATGTTGGGAAGGTTGAATTTATAAAAAGCCTGAGTGCACTAGCCGTAGTCCTGTGAGGAGAAAGGTTTAATGGAAATTCATTTGTTTTCTTTTAATTTTCTCACTCTCGTTCCTTTTTTCATTCTTCTTCCTCAGCCATCGGATCAAAATCAGGAAGATGAGAAGAAAAAGAAGGCAATAGAATGGAACTGGATGAAAAGTAGGGGAAATATAATTTGAAATCCAGGAGGAAAGCCGGAAGCTCAGGAAACTACCTTTCTCGGGCTCATGCTCATGGCTCTTGGCTAGACTCAAATCCAACCGGACGAACGAACCTACCGGAATACTTATCCGCCGTCAGCAACACAACATAAAAAATTTATGAGTAAAGTTTTTTATGTTCACGCCAAATATTGACATCTTTTCAATAAAAAACATGTAAAACCTTATAGACTTGGCCATCAAAATTCGTGTAAATATTGATAATTCAAAATTTATGATGTCAGTTTTACGCGTAGGTTAATAACTATAAAATGTGACTTCAACTTTTTAATTTATGAGTATGATGACGATCTGGAAGCGGATTGGGGATTTAGATCACGAAACCAGATCAGCCAAGCTGAACCACTAATTTTTGACTTAATCCAGGTTGGAATACTTGCATTTTATGTTAGAACCAAGAAACAACTAAAATCGCAGATCTTGTGGTGAAAGATTTACTTATTTACAGAAAATTACAGATCTTTTTCCAGTAAGAAGTGTCGAAGAATTCATGGGTTTTCGGAATTTTGGAATTGAACATGAACTTGAACCAAATAATTTCAAAAACAGACATCCATTTTTGTCATATCCTGTTATTTCTTAATACATAAGCCAGCCAAGTCATGGCCAGGATGAGCATATTGTTAAAACTAAATGACTCCAACAGTCATGGTCCCCAGCAGCAGCAGCGGTTGTTACCCGGATCACACCCCTATCCAAAGGATTAGCGGCAGTACGGTGGCATTGGCATTGGGTAGAAAACAAAGTTTCAACTTACTTTCATCCTCGACTCTTCCGGTGACAGACTCATCGTCAATCAGCTCCGGTTCCTGGATCTTGGGGATTTCTGTAAAATAGACAAGGAGGAAGGAAGTGATGAAAACCTGAGTGAATGAAGTCTCGTATGGGCTTAAGACCGTCACACACTACGCTGGCACTATCCATCCACAATTTGTCTTTCATGGACTAATTAACCAAAACCTCCAAAGTTGTGACATAAATGAGAGTGAAATTGTCTCTGAATGTCATGTATAGTGGATGAGCAGAAAGTTCATGAGCATTGATTATTAAATAATTTATAAAACAGGACGGGTCTTGATTATCATACCCAAAACATGTCAAATAGACTTACTGACACAAGGTGCAATTGGTGAGCGACTCTGTTGATAGCCTTTAGCACATCGATTGCACGTAAGACCCATGACCCCATCTTTGCATGGACATTGTCCAGTTGTCTGATTACAAGTTCTTCCGGAGGCTCCGACTGGGTGACACTCGCATGCTGCACACAAACAAAACATTTCAAACTTTTAAAATGGAATATCCACGTGACCTGTAAAAACTTAGCTTTAACACTCAAATTACAAAATATTTCAAGAAACACCGATATTAACAGATCAAGTTAATTTGAAAAAATAAGCCCAAGCATATAAAGTAAACTTGGGCGAATAAATATATAAATATTTGAACAATGAATTAGGATACAGCTGATCATTGAGGTACAGTCCGGACAAACAAACTCTAATTGAGGCATAAAAAGAGGAGGGGACAAAAAAAGCATGTTCCTGCTTGCAAATTCGCAACGAAG
Organism: Thalassaphorura encarpata; assembly: GCA_009869925.1. Taxonomy (NCBI): domain Eukaryota; kingdom Metazoa; phylum Arthropoda; class Collembola; order Poduromorpha; family Onychiuridae; genus Thalassaphorura; species Thalassaphorura encarpata. The sequence goes on along the minus strand of WJEZ01002095.1, from coordinate 8,003 downwards.
CTTAATGTGGACATTAATGCTAATTTTGCAACTCTATTCAGAATTCCCAAAGGACACGAAAGGTGACAAGAGCATTGAAGTACACCGCCTAGCGTAACATTAATATGTTTGTCGGTCCCGTCCGTTCCTTACCTTTGCATGCTTTTCTATGCGAAATTGGTTTTGTAGTATCCCTATAGAATCCTTCTTTGCAATAATGGCAAAAACGTCCTGCAGTATTGTGTCGACATCGGAGACAAACTCCACCACTGGCCCGTCCAGACAATTTGAATAATTCCATGTTGAAACGACATCGTCGTGAGTGGGAATTACATTGACAGGCTGCAAGAAAATAAAAAATAAAAAGTTAAGACTATTTGTCCAACTCACAGTCACACAAGGAAATTTTAATAAGGGTTAAAAAAGGTAAGTACTTTGATAGGTGCTTCAGGGTTGATCTTTGTGTTCAGAGAGAAAAAAGACTTGAGAGTATCTCACCAAGAAATTTAATTAACCAACTAAGGTTAAATTTTTAATTATTATCGGTGTCCCTACTCATCTTGACATACATTGTTCAGTAATAACGTATTTCTTTCCGTAGATCTATCACATATGTGTCAAGTAATAAACTTGCAAGTTCTAACATGAGAAAAACTAACGTTATTTCTCGGCACGTCACTTTGATTAACGACCCCGAGTAACCTGGCCTAAAATTTTCATTAGCAAGCCAAACAAACTAAATAGGTTTACCGCGAGTCAATATTTTCCTATAGACATATCGACTTGATGAGATTTCTGTCAGTCAAGGACATCAAATCTAATGGTCAAAGATCTGACATTTGTCGTGTAATGTCAAAAACAAGAATCAAGACTGGTTTAGTAGGGCAAGCCTTTAGTTAATCATCGGAATGGGTCATTTTGTGTGTGTTTGCTTTCCCTGTAATATCCGTAAAACTGGAACAGTATACAGTTATCCTATGGCATTCGCAATGCACGCACAAATTGAGGAAAACCTTGACTGAGCACTAGGCGATTGCCTGAAAACATACGACAAATAATTTACTACGTACCCTAGCATTTGCATGAATTAAAAAATAAAAATGAGATGCATGTGAATAAAAAATGTAATTTGAAGAGGGTTGAGTTGGGAATCCATGCCTTTTAATTGAGAGCTCCTGGGCAAAAGAAAACTTCAAATCCTCTGCATATCAACATCAACATCTTCTCGTACATCTAATTCTAATCTAAGAAGCTAGCTACCCACTCGTTTCATTATACAATTATCTCCCTTCCTTCACAATTTTCATGAGATGTAATATAAAGTTACTCTTGCAAATCTATACACACCGTCATGCACGTGGGTGGGAGAGTACCTTGAATGGAAATTATTGTTATATAAGTTGGCAATTTGGGTGTAACACCCGAGGTAATTCCCTTGTAAGAATGAAGAGGGAAATTACATTATATTAGGTAATAACATTTAAGGTGATTGCCTAGCATGACTTCGGTGAAAACGAAAGGGTAAAATTTTTTAAGTCTTGGTCCTTTCCCGTCCCGTCTCGCAGACAAATTTAACCCTAATGTGCCTTATGCCCTCATGGTGTGATGATTCTCACCTTCTTCAATGAGAATTGGAATGCCTAGAGTCTAGAGCAGAGCAAACCACCTGTTCAAACAAACACGGCCGACTCGAACCGAAAATTTCCCAAAAACCTCTTGCTGTGTGTGGGAAGAAGAAGAGTAACAATCCAGATATGTTTGTTAGATACAAATAAAAACCAGGGTCTGGTTTACTAGCCCAACTTACCAACCCCTTAGGTAAGTAAGTGAAGATTTCTTTATTATTTTAAAATTTTCCTATGAGCCTTAGCCCCAACATGTGTAGTACAGGACAAAATTGTGAATGTCGAAGAAAGCAAGCTGGAGCAGAAGCCTAGAGTAAATGTAAAATCTCAACAAGGCAGCATGACACAGTGCAACGTGACTTTTATATGGGTCCTTCAGATTTATATTTTCAATTTGTCACCCTGGTGAAATATCTACAGTAGGATAAGGAAAGGACATGTCAAATTGAAAAGGTGTCAGATATTCCTTGACATCGTGAACTAAGGGGCAAAAAAAGCACGCTGAACTGTTTGTTTAAAAAACATTAAAATTATAACAATTTTAGAGTTTCAAATTGGAGTTAATGCATGAATTACTGCAATACTCCTACTTGTACAACAATTGTCATTATAAAGTTGAACTTGTCTCGTGAACTTTTATGATATTGTCAGACATAGAAAAATCCAACCTGCCAAAATTTTGGAACCTGTTTTAATTAATGACTAATGGCCCTTTGGCCGAAAATGGGGTGAACAATTCATATAAATCATCCTTTCTTTATATTTTTTAATCCCACGCACAGCACACACTCTTTTACAATCGTATCACTTTCTTGCAGCAGGCAGTCTAGTCCATGTTATCCAATTGTTCACAGCATATAAAAATCTGACGGATCAAAAACATTTTATGAATGAAATCCCATACAAGGCTCGCGTGCCGGTCGCAACCTCGTATCGTCAGTTTGCCAAAAACCATAAAAAATAGTCAAACCCACATGAAAGATGAGAAATTTGATTTGCAAGCACTCCAGGGAATATGGAAATGCGGAGCGGACTGCCCTGTCAAGATTGTTGAAGGACTGAACAGGTTTTTACAGATTTTGCAAGCAATCTAGGCAGGCAAGAAATTGGATTGAGTTTTGCTGCTTGATTGTATTAGTTTCGAACAAAAGTTGTAAAATGAATAGAAGGGCAAAGCTATAAAAATAAAATAAAAATTCTAAATTCCATCTGACAATTCAATTCGGGAATTTGGGTGGAATCACATATTGCGTTCAAAACGGTCGCGTGGCCTCGGCTAGGCGTAAGGAAAAATTACTCAAAGCCAATTGAGCGTTCAAAATCCTATTCATTTCACTTCATTTCACTTTTGTCGTTCACTTCAGAAAAAAAATCCAGGTCGGAAAAAGTAAAAGTGAAAGCACGAACGACGAAAACGAAAGAGTGAAAGTTGAAGATTGGCTTATTCTGTTCGACGGAAAATGGTACCAATTCACATGCTAGGCACGAACGAATTGAAATTGGTTCAGATATAAAAAATACATGCCGAATAAAATATATAGTTTCAGGAATTATTCTAAAAATAGATAAAGAGTTTCTAAAATGTCTGCATAAGTATTAAAATGACCAACTTGACAAAATCCGATAAATTTACACTTCATCATAAAAATGCATGGACTGATTTAATCTGTGACTGCAGCCACGCGACCCAAGCTGTATCATAAACAGAATGACAAAGATAGTTCCCGACAACCACAATAGAATCAAGAACACATTACTTTATTTTATTTTTTCAGCCCGACCGGAACAGAGATTTTGATGCTTTAGATTTTATTTACGGTCATTTGTCCCCTTACTTTGCTGTATTCGATCTTGTCGTGTCATACTCGTACCCATCCCCATCCCTGCCCTATGTAATGTGGGGGAGGAAGACTGAAGAAAAGCAAAGCAAAAGCTCTGGAGAGAGATGGGACTTTGGGTGATGGTGGTCCATAAATTCAGATTATTGACTTGACACTAAGATCCAAAATACTTTCAGAAATGAATGTCTCTGCTCACAATCTATGTCGAAGTGTTAAGAGAAAAATGAGGAAATGCAAGTTTGACGGAAAAAACTGTTCATTGAATTTATTTAAAATATTAAAATGGTCTATGTGGATAAAAGTTTCCACCCTCCTTCCTGTACAACCAAATAATAAACTCCAAAATCAAAAATCTAGTTTACTCAAGGCAAGTAGATCACAACCCGTACTCGCTGGAGAAATAAATCAATTAGGATCCTACCACATAAAACACCCATTAGTCTTAAAATTAGTTCCTGGTGCTATGCTGGTTGGTAGTTTGAAGAAACTGCGCTGCATTGGTATGACCGTTTCTCAGAATTTTCCCTACTTGTAAGGAAAACAGGGCTGAGAAAATAATGTTGGGTATTTTATAAGGATTTACTCCCCCAATCAAGCTCAAGTCGTCATTCTTCCCTCACAACAATCTTGATTGACTCAAATCAAATAAATTAAATTAGGAAAAGTTAATGATAAAATATAGGGCGGAGGGGATGACACAGCCAAAATGACTAATTTCAAAACTTCATCCAAATCAAATAAAACTTGGAAGATGAAGTACACAATAGTGGGTGGCAAGGCAGAGCAAGGCTAAGGAAGATTTATTCTCATTTAATTTTCCATTGCCAACTGTCAAGTGACAATTAGCCAAGTCAAAGTCAAGCAGTACTGGAGAGAATTGAGAATTTGAACAATTCTCACGTAGTCTAGTCATACATGCAAATTCATACACAATTCAATGACCCACAAGTAAAATATGAGACCCCCCATCCTAGTCGTACGTGATATTTCATGATTAAAAAAATTCGGTACAAATTCTGCAAAAGAAAAATGGTCATGGAAGGAATGTTAATTCGGGCCAATTTTAAGAATGACCAATTTAGGTCGGCACATCTAACACTGGCTAATCAACTTACGGCATGCGGGATGTTCATAATAATTATTATTACATCGAGTACAACACAGGCGAAACTTTGTATTTCGTACGTTACAAAGGTCAGATCCAAACTTGGTAACTATAACTAGAAAATCATTCACGCGTAGATTTATTGAAATTTGTGAAGGAGCCGGGGTTATCAGATTTGGCGTGACTAGATTTATATTTCAATGACATTCCATTTTCCGGTTCCTTTGGAATTCACAGCTCAAAACAGAACAAGGCTAGTGTAGTGTAGTCAGTCAAGCCAATTCATTGGAATTGGAATATTTCACCTCATATTTTCATCTGTGTCCATGCCCATGCAGATGCTGAAGATTAGGATCCGAGCATCACGCCCTCGTCGTTGGAGTTCATTTCGTGAATACTGCGAATCAGATTGTCATGCCCGACCCAACTCGAACTTGTAGAGTTCATTGCGATCTGACGAGTATTATTATCATGAAATGAAATGAAATTCTTGACGCTGGCTAGAGGCAGGCTAGGCGTGTGGATCTGACTGAATGGTTAAGCATCACCACCACATTAAGGTTGATGCTGATAATGAGCAACTCATCTTGCATTCAATTTTTTCCATCGTACTACGTATGCATCCCTCATTGAGACAACCCTGGGCTGGATGTAAGAATCTGCTCATTGTGACCACTTGAAGGTCTTTTCATTATCCGATCCACCTGAGATGAGATGTGATATTCGACGAGTCACTCTCCCTCTGAGTCTGACTGAGTAACTGACGAGCCCCTCTTGAAAAGAAGTGCGAGTATAATGGATCCTGAATTCAATTCACTCAATGTCTCAGCTTCTTTCTAATTCACTCAAGCTCATGCACGTACGTATTTCCTTTCACCTGGATAGAATACTCGTACTCGTACGTACCTTAACTTTTAAAGTAATTCTTTGGAATACGTATACGTATAATCTTAAAATCTTAAGACTTGGGCTGTCACCCTTGGCTGTAGCTGTCAATGGGCTGAATCTTGTGAATAATTAATTAAAACCGAGGATTATTTTTGGACAGACAAGACATCTGACTGCTGAGAAAACTTTGAGAATAGTTTGAATCAAACTAAAGTCTAAGATAGATAGGCTTGATTTTATCTAGTTTGTTATTTTCTATTAGATTACAACTACTGAAATCTATCGACATTCATTCCTTTGATTTATTAACTCGCCCTCAGATTTCTCGAATACGTAGACGAAGTAGAGATTTCTTTTGAAAAACGATAGCCCAGTATCCTATTCAAAACAACACCTTTACCCCTTCACAAATATTTCTCATTCTCTCCCGGGATTTCAAATCTGAGTCAGAGCAAAGGAGGGAAGGAAAAAGAAAAGCGTCAGATTCCAGACGTTCTTCATTTCTTCCGGAGAGATGAGCAAATCCAGAGCCGATTTATGATCCATCCATCTCTTGATACGTTAGGGTACGTAGGAATTGAGGATGACGATGAATACACACACCTCACTTATTATGATACCCGGATTCCACCCTCCCCTCCGGAGTTTAACGGGAACAGAATGATGTATGAAGCTCAAGGTTCCTTTGCTGCTGCTGCTGCTGCTTGCTAAAGTCCATCAAAATGGATTGCTTGGAGCTTGGAGCTCAGAATGAGGATTGGATTGGAAAACTAGGGAGGATTTTGGATCACTTTTAGATTTCCCAATTCATGACAAAACGGTATCGCTCATTCATTCATTCGCCAGGATAGAGAAGCAGATAGAATGGAATAGACTTTGAGGGTAATTCACCAAAAGAGGATTTGTAACATACGATCTACGACCGAGGGGAGAAAAATAGGCTTATTTTACAAAGTTATTCAACAAACTGGGGCTCAACTCCCGTCAGATCAACTCAACTCAACTCTAAATGACATTTGGAAAAAAACCAAATAAAAATGCATGATTTGGAAAGATGTGAATGTGACGTATTTAAGGGACAACTTTTTTTGTAAAATTGATCGCTGTGATTTCATGGATGGGATGGCCTTTTGCTAGTGCACCTTTTGTAAATTGACCCCATTGAAGAAGAAGGAAAAACAATTAACCTGTATGACCCTATCCGCGAGTACGGGTAAGCCTAGTTTTCGAATTCAAATGAATTTAATCTGCTCCAAAAGACCCGGAAGTCAATTTAGTCACAAGCAAAGGAAATCGAGCATCTTATGTACGTAGCATATTTTATTGTCAATTTAGCTCTAGGAATAAGCAGTAGTAGTACGTAGTCGTTTTGGCTCTCAAGTAAATTGCCAACTTAATCCAGCCCTGATGCCCTTTCCTCACACCAGGACGACTTACTTGGAAAACTTAAAGAAAGAAGGGAAAGAGATCCTAAGATCTGCATTAGGTTTTGTGCAAATGCAATTTAGTCAAGATTTAGTTGGAAGGATATTGCCCAGCAACCATTTAAAGTGCATTCAACTTTTTTGAGAGCGAAACGGTGGCTGAGAAATAATAAAATAAAGCATAAGCCCGCCTATAGCCTTCCGCTAGGGTAGGACTAGGACATTTTCATTAATGATCAATTACGTCCGCCTTTTAAGCTCATTTCCTTATGCCTTCGCTTAAGGTTTTAAGTTTCCAAGTAAAAATAATGCATAGGAAAGCTAGAAAACGAATGCAACAAGAGTAGCCTTTCTTATTATTTACAATTTTGCAATCTAAACTATTCATTAGTATAGATTTTAAAAAATTGAATTGCGGGTGAACTGGATGACAGACTAGAAACATTGCTTGCATGCTAAGGACCGCCAAAGAAAAAATATATACACATATTATAAGAAATGCTAATGTTATGGAGAAACTGAACTTGAAGACTGAACATGTTGTACAACAATCAGGACCCAGTGCATTGAGTTATGCTAACACTTGACTGATCAAGACACCACACAAACATCAATAATGCACTCAAGTACAAATGTAAATTGGGGGAGGGGTGTGGGTGTGTTGCACAAATATAAAATGCAGTGGCAGCAGATGGAATGTCGTGCCACTGCCACTAGTACTAAAGCCGCCAGCCGTGGTAAGTCGTGTTACACGGTAGAATCGGTTCGATTTTATATTTTGTGGAAGATTCTAAACTTTAGATTATGTTGAAGAAATCTGTCATCTGTTCAAGAATTATATTGAGAAAATCTGAAATACTTTTCAACACGTATTAGAAACTTTAATTTGATATTTTATTGCTGAATTAAATAAAATACTTTGAAATGCCGCCAAGTCTAAGGTGAAAAACTAAAACAATGATGACTCTTTTTCTGGAAGTTCTGAAGTTTTTCTAGACATTTATTTTAGAGCCGGAGAAAATTTGGAGGGTTAAATCGGGGAGAAAAAGCAATCAAATGTACTCATTGAACCATTCAACCCTTTCACTCACTTTCAAACAGTTCAACAGAGAAAAAACACTGTTCTGCTTCTGCTGCTTTT
>WJEZ01002094.1:0-14634 GCA_009869925.1 Thalassaphorura encarpata | reverse complement strand
AACCCATAGTACCCAACTCTATTCTAAGAATTCTACAAGACATTAAATATTTTGATAGCAACAAATGATCCATGCCTTTGGTTTTGTTGTGTTTTACCCAGGATGCGAGAACTTTTTTAGAATATTCATGATAATTTCCTAGTTCAATGTGTAACATAAGAATCGCTACAATTCCAACAATTGCATTTAAACCCAATCCCCAAAATCCTGCGTGAGTTATTCCATGGAGCCCACGAATACATATAATCACACTGGATACACCCCAAATCATGAGAAAATTGTTCATAATAATCAAAATCCAATCACGTGTAATGTCGTTCATTCTATTCGTCAAAATTTGTAAGCATCTTGCTGAATGTATCAGGATAGGTGGGGTTCTGAGCTCGTCCTTTGTGATCTCACTTGATCTGTTGGCTCTAAAAATACAATTAGACTATGAACTTATAAATTCTTATGGTATCTTTATTTTGCTAGTTTACCTCAACTCATTGCAAAAAAATATGACTGATCTAATGTAGGTAAGGAAAACAGCTGCTAAGAATAGAGGCACAGTCCAACTTAAAGTTAAGAGCCAATGGTGTGGAAGAAGCATGAACATAAATTTTAAGTAGGATTGTCGATATTCGATAGGGAGATATGCAGTTAAGAAACAACCCCAATCTGGGTACATTATATTAAGTGCTTGGCAGCACATGGGTTGAAGGATTATTATTCCAATTCCACTTTGCAATATTCTTTCGCACCCAATCGAAAAACTTGGAGCTCCTGGTTTTATGAAACTTTCTGCGAATAAGAAGAATACCCAAATATTAAAATAATTCCCTCGGATTTTAGAATTAATTCTGCTGAACCTTGAATCCTTTGACAATACTGCAAATATTGGTTCATCATAGTACGGATTTCTTCTCCCTTGAGTAAAACAATGGCACAACAAAAGGTGACGATGACGAATGACAAAGTAAAAATACCATGACCCAGGAATTCCTGTGTCGTTCCATTCCCCGTCCAGACGTTCCAAGTTAGAGTTGTGAGAAGACATATTTCAAAAATCGCTAAACAAGTCAGAACTATGTACCATGGAGCGATATTCCATCGTGAGCTCAAAGCCTTCAATCTTTCTACCTTGCTGTCCCAATAATATGGAATCACTTTGAGATATTGGGCCAAATAAACGTAGAATATTACAATACTTTTCCCATTTTTGCTTAGCATTCTTTTTTTGGTGTGCTTGGAGCGAGTATCGAGGAATTCAAATCAGAGTTGGTTGAATCTGAAATTTACTCGTATCATCGAATAAAATCAGAACTCCTATGCAAGGCTGATGTAGACTCAATATTCAATAAATAATAAATGCAATTAATCAATATCCATGCAGAAATGTGGTTGAGAAATAACTTGCTTTGATTAACTGATAACGTACAAAGCTGATGGATTAATTTCAGTGGAGGCTTTATCAGTATTAGAATGTGTAATGCTATAATTTATTGTTAAAAGCTAGTGTACCTTTGTTTTAGATTTCGTAGTTCTATGACTTTTAAATATTCGAATAAAATCAGAACTCCTATGCAAGGCTGATGTAGACTCAATATTCAATAAATAATAAATGCAATTAATCAATATCCATGTAGAAATGTGGTTGAGAAATAACTTGCTTTGATTAACTGATAACGTACAAAGCTCTTAATTTCAGTGGAGGCTTTATCAGTATTAGAATGTGTAATGCTATAATTTATTGTTAAAAGCTAGTGTACCTTTGTTTTAGATTTCGTAGTTCTATGACTTTTAAATATTCAGCATTTCCACTAAGAATTACAATCATATATGTACAAAGTTGAGTCTGAAGATAATGTATAAAAATTATCGTGTATTCCCCAAAAATCTTTATTGCGTATTGTAGTTAATTCGATTTCTAGCATACTAGGACAAATGTCCTCGAGGGTTCTAGGGGTTGAGATGTAAATAATTTGGATATTTTCAAAATATTCAAAAGGTAAATAGTACAGAGACTATTCGGAAAATTGTTTATTACGTGAACAAAATACTAGTTGCTAACAAAATAATGTATTTACAGGCTAGAGTAAAGATATTATCGCTACTTCTAGAGAATAACAATAATTAATTTAAATTTGAAAATAACTGTAGCTCTAATTGCTCGGAACTTGGAAGTACGATGATGGAAATAATGATGTGATAAAATTATACTGATTTTAATTACACACTGTTTTCCTGATACGGATACGGATCGAGACACTGTACTGTCGAATAAGAGGTCTAAAGGTACTTAAAATTTGGTGTTGTTCCAGAAAATTCACTATTTGCCATTCGATCAAATGTAGAAGAGCTGAATTATAAATTCAGTCAAGTCAACATTTATTTTCGTATTTGAAGTAAACATTCTACAGTAATCGAGTAAACGTGGCCTAGTGCTAGCCAATATTCATCTAATTTTATTCATGATCAATTTCTCATGACTGCTGCGCTATTTATGCTGTGCGCGTTTTAGAGTACAAATCAAACAAGATCAGACTCATTAAATTTTAAACGCCTAGTTTATTGCGACTAGGTCAAATTTCTATTTCTCTTATCCTTTGGACAAAGCTAGACTTTCGCCCTGTCCAGACATGTATAGTAAAAGAGCTTACAAAATATTGGTTTCATATTTCAAGTTGAGTTCATTTCTCAGAGTCGTGCCCTACTACTGGGACAAGAGGACAAAGCGTGTGCGAATTACGACGAAGATATCAGATCGCTTGATTTATTATTTTGTTACTTTAAGCCTTTTTCTGTACCAAATCTTTTTTATTGTTGCATTTGTTCAAAAGTTTGACCATCAAAATATTCTTACACAAGAATACACGGCCATTGCGCTTTACACTCTTTCATTTGCAATTATTACTTTGTATTGTTTCGCCGTGATTTTAAAAAGGAACGAATTTGCAAGTTTTGCTAACCAGTTCTTGGCGTATTGTGAGAAAATCGAAGGTAAATATATTAATTAATTATAAAATCAATTCCCAATGTATTTATTACCCATTACAGACATGTACGGGATATCGGAAATGAAAACCTTGACCTTTAAACGCGGATATGAACGTCTAATTGCAACGAGCATTACGGTCCCCTTTGTTCAACCCTTGTTTTTGCTTGGGGTCAATATTCTTTACCCACATTGGTCTTGCTACTTGACCTCTTATTTTCCAGGAATGGGAAACTTCCGCCTAATCTTGTATTTACACACTTATTGGATGGGACTGGCAGCATGGGCTATTTCGTTTTTGATTTCAGTGACAACCGTGATCTACGTAATAAGCATCTTTGTTTTCATTGAAGAGCTCAGGTAAATCGTGTTTCAAAACATAATTTATATTACAAGTACTTAAAATTGATCTAATTATTTTAGGACGGGTTGGGCGAGTAAATACACAAGTAATAGACTCAGAAGTCCTGCCGCAAGGATTCATTCGGCAAGATGTTTGCAAATATTGACAAATTCTTTTAACATTATGACGGGAGATTGGCTTTTATCTATTCTGCATAGTCTATTGATGGCATGGGGTGTATCTTGTTCCGTAGCCACGATTCGGTTTTACAGTACAGCTCAATTAGTTGGCCTGATAGCTATTGGAGTTGATGCTGTCGCAGGGACAACAATGATCTCGATCCTTCATATTGGCTTTGGAAATTATCATGAAATGTCCAAGAAACTCTTGAATTCTTGGAGGCGTACCATTTGTACTCAAATCCGAAGGGAGGACCGCTTACTCTTCAATAAATATTTAAATTCATGTCGGACCCTCAGAATTGAAATGGGATATGTGGGCTATTTTCAAAAATCCACGAGTAAGCGTGTAGTTGGGAAAATTATTTATTACGTTGCGAAGGTCTTGATGCTTACAAGTAAATATAATTGAATTCTATGTTGCGGGATGACCATTGACCGTGACCAGACATGTTTCTTAATGTTCTCATTTCTGATGGAACAACGAAATGGTGTATTGACTGAATAATTTATTTTGGTTTGACATTTCCTATTCACTTGTATGTCATGGTCTGTTATCCCTTCTTGTCCTACTAATTTATTTATTTTAACAACGAGGAAACTTACTAGTAAAAGGTTTGACGTAGCAAAAGTCAAGGGGTGACGTGATGGAAAAATTTATAAGAGCAAGAAAACTTTATTTAAACTTTCATTTCTGACTTATATTCTAAAATCTCAAGATGTATAGCAGACAAGCTTACAAAATATTAGTGTTTTACTTTAAATTAGCATCCTCGCTAAAAGTTGTGCCATATTTCTGGGATGAACGTGAAAAGCGTGTAGGAATTACGACAAAGACAATTGACCTAGTGATTTATTACTGCGTAACTTTGTACCTTTTCTTATACGATGGATTTTTAATTGTTGGATTCTTCTATAAATTTCATAATCAAAATACACTCACGAGAGAATACATTGCTCATATCATTTACATTCTTTCATTTGCAATTGCAACTTTTGATTGGTTTGTCATAATTTTGAAGAAAAATGAATTTGCAGCTTTCACCAATCAGTTTTTGGGGTATTTTGAGAAAATCGCAGGTAAATTATTTGTGTTCAACAATAGAAATTTAAGTAAGGCTAATTAATTTTGAAACTCTTAGGTCTTTATAGTCAACCTGGAGTGTTATTTAAACTTGGATGTGAAGCTCAACTCAAGGGAACAATTGTGGTCTTAACCTTTCAACCCCTTTGCTTAATCGGGGTCAATTTTCTTCGTCCTCACTATGCATGTTTCTTCAGCTCTTATTTTCTTCAAGAGTATCGTTCATCTGTGCTAGTTAAATTTATTTTACTTTTCCCACACTATTTGGTCTTGATAATGGCATGGACGATTGCGTTTTTATTGACAAACACAATCGTTATCTACGTCATGAGCGTTTTCTTCTTTACGACGGAGCTCAGGTACTGTACACTAATAAATTTCAAAAAGTACCAAAAATTATGCGAATTTTATTTTCATTAGACCTGATCGACCTAGCATGTACACATTTGCTCAACTGCGTAGCCCTGCCACCATGATTCATTCATGCCGATGCTTGCAAGTGCTGACAAATTCTTTTAATCTTTTGACACGTGATTGGATCCTATCTGGTTTCAATACTTTGCTTATGGCATGGAGCGTCTCTTGTTTAGTTGCCTTGATTCGACTTCCCAAACCATCGGTCGTAGGATTTACGGCTGTATCATTCGATGCACTTGCAGGAACAACGATGATTATGTTTCTCCATATTGGATTTGGCAATTACCACGAAATGTCAAAGAAACTCATTAACTCATGGAAAAGAAGAAATGATGGGAATTGTGGAGAAGAGAGGAGACAAATTAATAAATATTTAAAGTCATGTCGAACCCTCCGAATGGAAATGGGGGACATGGGCTATTTTCAAAAATCGACGAGTAAACGTATATTTGGAAAAATTGTCTATTATGTCACAAAAATTTTGATATTCACTAAATACAATTGAACTGTAATATTTTACAATGTTTTTACCTTGTAATGCCTATTTGAAATAAAATTTCGACGCAAAAACAAGTTGGAGTACCGAACCACGCCTTTTCAATTACTCTGTCAACTTCATTCAGTTGGAATTCACACCTGCGATTAGCACTGAGTTATTGCGTAATACGCCCTTACCATCCACCAGAACTGCCAAAAATAAAAAGTACAAATATGGCTATGTTAAAATAAAATCTCGACGCAAAAACAAGTTGGAGAACCGAACCACGCCTTTTCAATTACTCTGTCAACTTCATTCAGTTGGAAATTGGAATTCACACCTGCGATTAGCACTGTGAGTTATTGCGTAATACGCTCTTACCATCCACCCGAACTGCCAAAAATAAAAAGTACAAATAAAGCCTTTGCAAGACCCAAATGCCTTTGCTATGCTACGTCGTGATGTGCGTGTACATATTTTGCGTTTGGTTTGTAGAAGTGAAATGCACATGTGCTTTCTGCTTTCCACTTCATTTCAGATCAGAACTTTGATGGATTCAGTCCTGTTCCTTCCAGTCAGTCTGTGAATTACAACTGAAACAAAAGAATCACGTCCGTCCTGTGCCTATATCGAAACTCGTTATTAATTATATTGAGTTTTAAAACGTATTAGCATTATTTTATAGCAACGCGAAGTCAAGAAGTCAGTCACTATCGAGTTAACAAGGAAATCATTAAGGTTAATTTTTAATATTTACTTAATCTTATCCTGTCGTGATTTGCACTGTCGATAAATCAAAACCATTGCGTGTAATGTGTGAAATCGGCGCCCGACTATCGATTTTTAAGCCATACTGTTTTAATAGCACGGCATGGGTGCGACTTAACGTAAACTTTTTTTTCTTGTTAACAGGGGGAAATGATTTCCCAGAAACTTTCGTTTGGGTTTTCCATCACTACTGCTTTCCTCATGATTTTCATCATTCACGAGGGAAATGGTCAAGCTGGAGCAGCCCCTAAAGTCGTAGAAGGACAGGCATGCTACACACACGATGACTGTGACACCATCGTAACCCGACTTGGTTTTCCATCATTACTGCCTTCCTCATGATTTTCATCATTCACGAGGGAAATGGTCAAGCTGGAGCAGCCCCTAAAGTCGTAGAAGGACAGGCATGCTACACACACGATGACTGTGACACCATCGTAACCCGACTCTTTTGTATAGACCGAAAATGTCAATGCAACAGAGGAGTGACTTTGGAACAAATGCCTTTGGACACTACCTGGTATTTACCTTGGGGAAGATGTGTGTCCAAGAAAGGGTCAATCTGTGACAGAATTGATAATGGCTATGGCTATGTTTGCGAACTTGGATTTGATTGCTACCCAGTTCCTAATACAAAACTAATTGGAGTGTGTGGCTCCTGTGTTGTACAGGGCAGTGCAGCCTTGTTAGTTACGAGTATCATGTATGCCTTGTTTGCTTAATTAGTTTGATCATCAGACAAAAGACAGAGCTTAAAATTAGCATGAGATTGTCAACTACGTAGCAAATCATGATATATGTTTAGTCGTCCTTCTATAAAATTGAAACTGGAGATTGCAATAACTTGTAAAAACAATGTGCTAATTTAAACCATGTATTGAAATTTATTGAAGCATGAAACAACAATGCCTTAACCTAATTTCAATTTTGTGTATGATGCTAGTTGAGTACAACTTTAAATTTTAGTATGTAGTGCAAAGTACAATAATATTCGAGCTTTAAGATTTGTAGAAGAATTTTGGCAGACAATTTTGCTTATAAATAATAAAAATCATGTCTGTTTTGTGTGGAAGTAATTCACCTCATTATTATTTGCTGTATGGTGGTGGTGGTGATGGAAAACGATTGTTGAGAAATGCATTTTGCATTTGCATTTGAGGCTGTTGACGAATGTTTTGAACACCCATTTGAGCCTGGCAGAAATTGGCTGCTTGCGTAGTGTGATTATAAGGAATCGCATTGCTCACACTCATTCCAGTTTCTTTAGCCCAACGATCAGGATTTTGTCCAATGTACAAAAATGTCCATTTGCCTTCTCCTTCTTTTTTCTTAATCAATGAGCCAACTCCTTCGCTCGTGATTTTTCGACTTGAATTGTCTTCACCGTCTGTGAGAATGAGACAAATGACGCGATCAAATAAACCTTCCATCCCTTCTACCATTTGAACTCCTTCCCAAATTGCATCAAAAAGAGATGTTCCTCCATTTGGAAAAAATTCCAAGGCAGGGACTTTCCCTACAGGTTCACATTTCAAGACCACTTTGACCTACACACAAAAAATTATTTGATTCTTCAAAAATCTCAAAATCTTAAATTTTGATTTTTACCTGTGTATTAAACTTGAGGAAAGTGACCCAAGCATCGTCCTCTTTAATGTTTTTTTGATCCTGGATGAATTTATTGAATCCACTAATGACTTGTCCTTTTTGTGAGTCCATGCTCCCAGATTCGTCGAGAAGGATCAAAATCAATGTCTTCATTTTCTCCTGTTTTTTGCAGATGCAAAACGAGCAACAACCTGATGTCAATGTCCTTTTTCTGGAAAATAAATGTAAATCTTGAAAAGCACCTAGGTGAATTTTCTAACCCTAAAATTTCTTTCTCTTTAGAAAATTTCTGGGCTTACTGAATAAATCTAACTCATTAAATTAAGATTTTGAAAGGTAATGTCATAGTCATTAGTGTTAAATATTATAACAATTTCTCGGAAGGGAAATGCATGAATCACTTCTGTACTAGCGCAACGAAAGTGAAACGTTCTTGGAAGGTGAACGTGAAGGGTAAACTCTAAAAGGCGAAGGCAAGGCTGTGGAGTTTCGTATGCTAGTAAATTCACTACACTGTACTAATTCTACTTCGCTTCGCACTGAACCGAATACCGAACTACGCTAATGCTACTTTGTGGTTTTTTTTATCAGGACAGGCTTACAGTGCAGTTGTCAAAATTGGATACCTGGTTATTTGTAGTTTTACTTATTTTATGATTTATATTCTCAACTTATAAAGTCAGAATTTATTTCCAAAAATTCGGGTACAGTAGAGGATACTCTAGCATTAAAAGCAGTCCGCTTAAAATAAATAGTGGAAAAATTGCACTCAATCCACAATTTGTGAATGAAACCGGATTACAAAATTCACCGAAATTTTGTCAAGTAAAAATGAATTCTGAACAATCAAACTGTAACTCGAGCAATTATAACTTCAGTGGGCCGTTTTCAAAATATGCAGAACTAATTTCTTTCAGAATTAGTTGAGAATTCAACGAAGTAAAAAAATCAATTTACTTTGATTTATTTATTAGGTGAAGAGTCGTAGATGAACTAGGATTGCAGACTGTGGAGTTTGCAGTACGCTGTGGTGTGGTGCTCCAAGTTGCAATTTGAGTTTGTTCAGTCAGAGGAAAAGGAACGACAAAAGAGATGTGAGTGAATTCTCACATCCCATCTCTTTTTATACTTGTCGAGTCTAATGCTATCAGCATAGACGGCGTAACGTTGACAAAACGTTGTGTATAGTGAATGACCGCAGCAATTGGAGACAGTCAGTTTTAGTTTTGAGGGTGGGTTTAATCAAAATCTTACATTTTAAAAACATGGTCAGTCTTCAATACATAAAAGTTTCAGAAATAATCATAGCGGTAGGGGATTTATTAATCTGTACAGTACCGTAAACCGTACTCAAAGCGTACGACTTGAGCGCTCCTATTCTCACAATGTACAGCACAATTAGTGCGGCAGGTATAAGAATTGGCTAGTTCGCAGTCATAATTTTTATGTATTTTGCATCAACAGTATTTATTTGTCATTATTCATTGTGTCCGCAATAGCAGGGTACTGAAATCATAATATTAATCAGGCCAGAGCTTACATGTTTTAGATGTAGCGACGTAGTGATGAACACATGATGACTGCACTCTTAATCTTATTCGGTGTATAATTTTTAACGAACAATTGACGCTGAGCAAATGTAAGATCTGATCTGTCACTTTCTGTATCATTAATAAAATATTGATATACAGCCTGATTTACTAAATATGTACTAGCTATAAATTTCGACCTCATAAATCTTGAAGAGTTTTGAATAAAACACACGCATGTCATTACCATAAATACCATTAAGAAGACGTCAAGGAAAACATTAGAGTCACTTACAGAACAACATTTTTCACTATTAAACAGTAATGATGATATTATTTAGAATTATGCTTTGTGTCGAATGGGCTTGAGTCACTCAGTGTCCGTTTAAATACTTGTCCAGAAACAGTCGATTATGCTTAGCAGATTTATAACAAAGTAGTAAACGGAATTCTTCAATTTTTAGACTTGTCTCGTTAGATTCAAAAGGCAAAGGCTAGTACTATTTCCATTTTTTGTACTTGAAGTTGTGTCATGTTCTTAGGCCTGTCATACCAGAACATAAAGTAATGACACTTGGTACTGAATTTGGATACAAGAAGTTATTTTCACAGGCCCAAATACTGAAAATGAAATTCCATTTTTGCGTTTTCCTCCTGCTGATTGTTAACTCGATATGTTTTGAATTCCTGAAAAAATATGACGGTTGTTCGATCCTTTTACGAAATTTGGGTGACCCCGACTTGTCACAATCAATCCTACAACTCAATCATGAAAACGAAGAATACTGGCCCTTGCCCTTGCTTTACTTTTCTGGCTCCAGACCATTCAGCATTAGCTGGATAGCTACGACCCGATTCTCTAATGAGTGTCGAAGTGGAAATGTAAATATTTTATTTATCGGTATCTCAAAGTTTGGGATTGCCCTCGTCGCAAGAGTGGGACACGGATTTCAAGTCAATGAATGGGTATCGTCCCTCCTCAATTTTTATTCTTGTATTCAGGTCCGCACTACCTGAAGTCAAAGCACTGGCAAAGTTACACCAGTATAGCGCCCAAATTTATATATTTGCTGGCACTGCTGGCTGGATTTTCTGTTCACGCTGCCCAGACTTGGCCTTACAACCAATTTTCATTGGATCTGAGGATCTAGCCCTACAGTGGAAACGTCACAATTGGCCACTTGCACAGGAGTCAAGTTTTCATGCACCCTTCTGCATCTTGGCTCCGAAGATCAGTGCCCAGATGCAAGGGTTGGCCCACAAAAATTACAATGAGCAAATGTGACGCAGATTATTTTGTGTTGGAACTCCTGGCGAAGACACGAAATTTTACATACGTCTTCAACCAAACACAGTCTCCCGCATCCGTTTCAATCGGAAGGATTAATTTGCACTACGCTGTACTGAATTACACCACCTTGGACTTTAAAGTAGCGAATAAACGAACAAAGTTGATTTATTGCCAGCATGGAAGAGTCCGAGAAAAAATTTCTTTGTCAATGTGGCTGACCCCTTACGATTCTTGGACTTGGATTGCTGTTGCCACTACTTTTCTTGGGCAATTTCTTCTTTACAAACGATGGAGATTTGGAGATAGGATTTTCTTTGCAATTTCTGCTCTTTTTAAACAAGGCATTCCACCCAATCGCTATGTGACTCTGCAAGTTGCTGCATTCCTAGCTGTCGTAATTTCTTGTGGATACGAAGGCGTCGTCACCAGTCGAGTCCTCATCCCACCTCCTGTCATCATTGTGGCGACAGTCAGAGAACTTATATTAGAAAATGAATACAAAATCATCATGACCCAAAATAACGAAACCCAATTGGAACTCGATAATCCATTGGATAGGCATAAATTACCCGGAAACTCGACCCAATACATTTACCCTGTAAATTATTCAATTGATGATGCTGATGGCCAATTATATCCTCAACTGGCAGATTTAAATTTAAAGTTAGCTGTTCGTAAGGATTCTGAAAATGTAGAAATGACAATTCATGAACTATCGCAGCATTACCCTCTTGCAGATTGTTTCGGGGTAACAGAAGATTTTTATAAGATTCATCGCCTTTTTAGACTCCAGTGGTTTTTTCATGAGCAATTAGCTGACACCATGACGGCATTCTTGAACCACCGGAATTCTTGAGTATTGGTATGGAATGAATGATTATTGGTGGAATTTCCTGGGAATGAGAGGGACAGTCATGTCAAATGGAGAAAGTAGATTTCCGGAGCCCGAAGCTTTGAAAATGACACCAAAGCTTTTGACCATATTTTTTATCTGTGGTTGTGGTCTTGGCATAAGCATTTTCTTATTTGTTGGCGAAATATCATGCAGCAGTGAAATGAAATAGAGAAATTAGTTATTGCTTATTAGATTTTAGTACAATTTTTTCATAAATTATGTGCGCATAGCGTCATAACTCTCGTTTCATAGAGTTCTCGTCGTCGACACACAGTCAGATCTTTAACTTTGACTGACCTTTAATATTTATTGATTATGAAGCTAGAGAAAAAAGCAATCAAATGATGGACATATTCGAGGCCCAATCATAGCCCATATCCACAAACCTTATGGTTAAAAATGAATAAATCATGAGACATGAATAACAGGTTTTCCTGCTATTAAATATTAAAACGGAAACCCAAACTATTTGAAACTGTTTTTAATTATAGAGTCTGTTTGGTTTATCTTGTAGTATTTTGATTAAAATATTACAGCTTACAAAAAGTTTGAATTGAAGAAACAAATTTTTATTGATCATGAATTTTGGACAAATTACATTCTTAAATTATCTACAGCAAGAGAAGCGTAATTAAATGAGAGACGACAACCTCCATTATTACCATTGATGTAATTTTCTCAACAGTAAACATGACAAATTTTACAGAAAGCGGTGGGCAAGAGCGAATGAGACATTTTCCGCACTTGGCCAACTTTGGAGTTTTCCATGCATTGGCAATTGCACCGAGAAATATTTTGGACGACGATTGAAGGTCTCCACACAAATCACAGATGATTTTGAGTATAAGGACAGACAATGTAGCCGCCACTGCCCACATTATTCTCAGGAATATAAGATATCCTCCTTTTCCTTTCATTGTCGTATATATTCCAGTGATTGGGAATAATACCTGGCAACCCATGATAAAAGGAAAAATAAATCCTACGAAATGAATTAAATGGTAATGAATGCAAAATGAATGATGAATGAAAAATTGTTGTTGTCGATATATTCTGTACAGCTTGAGTTCCCTTGCAGATAGTAGTGACTCCTCTTTGAGTTTGGTGTGAAGACTCTTACTATGTATGTGGAAAGTTTTATTTTCTCTTCTATAAAAAAATTTAGGCCACGCCTGATATAAATTATAAAAAATATGACTATAATGATTGTTGGAGGTAGAACTTACCTACAGAGCACGGTCATCCATTTTGAAATGCAATTCAAGTGTAGAATAACTTCAACATGGAAAACAAGATGTGGAAATCCTGATATAGCCCAGACCTTTACACCCAAAGCCATGAGAGTGTTTCCAAGAAAAGTTCCAGTATTGAAAAATCGAAAGAGTTTCAAGTATTTAAACGCAAAAAATGCCCCAAAGCCTGAGCAAGCACCAACTATGACAACACAGATTTGAAAAATTTTCATGAAGATTTCAATTCCATCCTCCGAGTTTGGATTCACTTTGCAGAATTCAACTACAAGAAATATCAACCAATCAGATATAGTAAGAATTTATATCTTAATTTCTTACTTAAATTTTGATTAAGTGCCAACAAGGAATTAAAATGCCTGACGTGTTGAGATCCAAACACCCAATAATGAAGATTGAATAGAAGTTGCGTAAAATGCCAAATTGTGAGGAGAATCATGATCATCGAACCATCCACCTCAAATTCTGTACAGTACACATGTCCAGCACAAATTCCAAGACATATTATGTTTAGAGCTGAGTGAACTAAAACTGTAAGTCGATGGCCCAACGGATTAGCCAATAATTCAAGTTTCCCTTGCATTGAGTTCCATTTAAATGGTAGAAGCCTGAATGCGTTGCCTAATTTTACGAGTCGGACCACATACCCAAGGGTTTTTATCGAAAGCATTGTTAATTCGAGAAATGAGAATCGAAATTCTTAGGATTTATTCGACTGGTTTTATCGTTGAATAGAAATATTCTTAAATTCTCAGAGCTAAGGTACAACAACACTATCGACTGGTCTTTTAACATTGACTGACCTTTGCCGTCCACTGTTAGGTCGAAGTTGTAAGCTAGAAAACCAATAATAAAATGACAGAGACGGCCAACGGAACCAATGATATTCTTTTGTTAAAAAATTATTAAAAACTAGTCTAAAAACCCATTTGGAGAGTGGACTCTACGTTGGGGTGTGTTTAAGCTAAACTGGATAAAACGAATCAGTCTTTACTATTTGCTTCCAAGTTGAACCCGAATTTACCTCGCAGGTAATGTCAATCCGGTCTACCATATTTATATCGAGGATACCCCGAATCTTTTTAAATTATTCAGACAACATTCGTGAAAATCAGTCAAGTTGTCTTACATGAAATGTGGCCAGCACTGACACACAAAGTCCAAATTTTATGTTTCAAGATGAATAAATTAAGTGCAATGGTTTATTCATTTCCATCATTTCATGTGAAGTGGCAAGGAAAATGGATCCCACCAAGCCAAAAGTTTTAATCAAGGTAAATATGTACTCTTATCACCGTAAAAATTTAATGAAATTATATCCGTATGTGCTTCTTACTTCGTACCGGTGCTCCTCTGTTCCACTAAGTCAAGAGTGTCGAAATCATTCCGAATTAAATTTATTTTTCATGGTTCCTTTAAAATCGCTTCTAATAATAAAAACAAAAAATTCAAAGCCATTCTAATGGATGTATTAATATGTATTATGCTATGGTTGCTTGAATTGTGTTTTTAGTTTTAAAATGAACAACACACATTTCATGACCTCAAATAAATCAGGCATCAATGCTCACAGTATGGCCGGAAATGACCTTTGTGTGACTCACTCTCGACGTTTTTCAAAATACTTTCAAAGTATTCCAAAACAAAACGGCTAGAAGTAGGATTCGTTCAAGTTAACTTGAACAAGTACTTACCTTTGCGGTATTTTGAGTAAGAACAACTTTGTAATACTTTATTTTATCATAAATGGACTTTTCACAAGTGGGAAGTCAACGGGGGTTTATTTTTCGTACTTTTAGCAATTTGAGTATTGCT
>WJEZ01002093.1:0-14639 GCA_009869925.1 Thalassaphorura encarpata | reverse complement strand
GTTAAGCAAATAATAAATACACGCAGTTTATCATCCAGCTTTAATGACTATATTCATAACTGACTTTTTGACAACGAATCTAAATTCTGCGACTCAACTGTTTACGCTGCATTTAAGTGCAATGTAATCGATTGCAATAGCGTTATAAGTATATACGTTGTAATGGCCATACGGTGTATTTGTTTGCGCTGTTTTTGTATGCGTTTGCCTTTAATATAATTTGTAGCCACCTCAATAGTCTCAATAATCGAATCCACATTTTCCCCACGAATTCCCAACTCAGCTTCATCTGCTTTTTCACCCAAGGTAATACCACTTTCCTTCACGAGTGGGTAAACATGACCTATGGCATCAAAGTCTTCGAGTGTCATTCCTGCCCTTGATGGCTCATCCCCTTCCATATAAATTGAGGTCCTATTCAATTTTACCTCTGTTCCATCCATTCCACAGTTTTTATAATCCTTATTATTCTGGTGGTTCAAAAATGGCCAACAAATTATTTACTTTTTTAACGTCTATTTAGAAATTAAAAATAGTATATTGCAAATTACTTACTGTAGCCACTATTTGCACGGTCTAACTAGTTTGAACTTGAATTAGGTTTAGGTTTCATTTCTGTCTGAAGATAAACTGACTGATTCTACCCGGGTGGATAGGAATTTACGGTAAGAAAGTAAGTCGTTCTTTTAACGTCTATTTAGAAATTAAAAATAGTATATTGCAAATTACTTACTGTAGCCACTATTTGCACGGTCTAACTAGTTTGAACTTGAATTAGGTTTAGCTTTCATTTCTGTCTGAAAATAAACTGACTGATTCTACCCGGGTAGATAGGAATTTACGGTAAGAAAGTAAGTCGCAATGGGGAAAGTACGATTCAGACTAAAGCTCCAGTTTTGCTTTGCATTGCGGGTAATGAACGCCGGTGCGTATTAACTTTCGTATACAATGCAATGCTATGCACTGCTCCTAAAGTATGTACGATTCAGACTAAAGCTCCAGTTTTGCTTTGCATTGCGGGTAATGAACGCCGGTGCGTATTAACTTTCGTATACAATGCAATGCTATGCACTGCTCCTACCGTACGCAGTCGACTCGACTCTTGCTCTTGATTTATTTTGATCCTACTTTATTTTTATCTATTTCACATGTGGTGCGTGCGTCAACGTCAATGAAAAAAATTGAGATGGGTATTATTCAAAGAGACAAATAACATTTGCTTTCATTCCTATTATCTTCTGCGTTAAAGCTAGACTAAACCTAATTCCGATTGTGCTGAACTCTCCTACATCAGGAAATTTAAAGTTGAGTCAAGGATGCAAATTGAAAAATCAGCCATTTCTCAGTTAGTTTGTACTGACCAAAAAAAACTAACAACCAAGTTTGAGGAGGAAAACAATGCTGAGGTAAATTACTAAACTTGTTTCAAAGCAAAAATCTAATTACTTCTTTCTGCCATTAGTGCATAGCCCTATTAGCTAATTTTTAAACAGTGCTATGAATATCTACAAAAGCTTGGTGGTGGAAATTGGCAAAGGAGACAGAAGTTAGGAAGGAAAAACTATATACTGCGACTTGTTACGTGAGAATCAGAAAAACGATGTAAAATTGACTTTAAAAAACAAAGATTTGGAACAACGTCGTTCAAAATTACAAAAAGTGGTTATCATGAGGAGGACAAACTTAAAGAATCTGGTTAAAAACGGAAAATTAATTTAATATTTTATTTTTTTTCCATTTTCATTCTTAATTCAAAAATATTTTGTATTTAATTTTGTATCATTCAATATTTTGTAATAATTAGGATTTCATTAGGTGGTCATATAAATCTGAAAATAAAACTGGTAAAATAAAGATAATAGTAATATGACGTGGTTTTCGTTTTCAATATCCATGAAATAATAGTTGGGAAGCTGTAGTGTGAACTTTTGTAGTATCTGCATTTTCTAAATCTGTTACCTCCATTGCTTGTGTTATGGCAGTGGGCGTGGCCATGTGTGCTGACATTTATGCTTATTGTACCTATCTTCATTTCATTTTCAACTTTCTAGAATAAAAAAGACAAGGAAATAACCAACATTGTGTTGTGACGCACCCTGATAAAAACGCCAACGCAATTGTTTAAATTTAGTATTTAACGATTAATTCTTACCAATTCATCATTTCTATCCACTGATCTTTTTTAGCTTTGGTGGCAAAAGAGTAACTAATCATTATTTGACCTTTGGTTTGATTCCTCATACTGAATAGTTGTTTGACTAGGGCTATGACTATAATTTTTTAATTGTGTATGTTATTTGGGGCAAGGATTCTTTGTAAATTGAATTAAATCTTAATTTAAGATAAAAATACAGACAATGAGAATGGGGATAATAGTCGGTTTTGATTTATTCCTTTGTAACAATTTTGTTATACTCGTATTAAAGAAAGTTTCAAATTTTTCATCTATTACAAAGATTGTGCTTGGAACAGGGCTCAGCTCAAGGCGAAGAATTTGATTAGAAAGGACGAACCATGCTAGAGTTTGAC
This sequence comes from Thalassaphorura encarpata, assembly GCA_009869925.1. Taxonomy (NCBI): domain Eukaryota; kingdom Metazoa; phylum Arthropoda; class Collembola; order Poduromorpha; family Onychiuridae; genus Thalassaphorura; species Thalassaphorura encarpata. Next base: position 12,110 of record WJEZ01002093.1, on the reverse strand, counting down.
ATGCAACCTTTTGCTTTTCATTTTTTGCATGTGTTTATTAATGCCAGAGCCGGACGTGCATATTACACTACATTATGATACACAAAACTCAAATCATTTACTCACTACGCTACATCTATCTGCGTTCATTTTTGATAGACTCTAGACTTTACTTTACAACACAGTTTAGTTGCTCACTTGGTTTGGTTGTGAAATGAAGCTTTACAATTATAACACAAGGAAATAAGGAAACATATACGAGTGGAAGTGCCAGTTAAAAACTTGTTAAAATTACACTAAAAATGGATTCACCACTTTCATACATTGACTCATTTGCTAATGCACGTGTTCTTTGTGTTGGTGACGTTATGGTTGATCACTTTGCTAAGAGGTCACACTTAACCCCAGACACTACACCTGAAAGTGGGTATTTTCCAGAACCAGTACTTAGATTGGACTCCAATTGGAGTCACAAAAATCACATCTAGGAGCAGCTGCTTACGTTTTCTCAAATTTGGCTCACTTGAAATGCCAATGTCAATTAATCGCTGTTGTGGGAAATGATTCAGGATTTAAAATTCTGCAAATTACTTGAACGACTTCCAGGAAATCCACCAGCCGTTTTGCTAAAAGATGAAAGTAGAAGATCTTCACAAGTCACGAGATATTCAACCAAGGGCACGGCAGATCCAGGTCAAGGTCAAAACCTACTACGTGCAGTTCAAAATGATACACACGACTTATCACGTGAGCTTGAGGATCTTCTGATTTTCTACATTCGTCAATCATATTTCTCTACAGATGTTGTAATATTCACAGATCATGGAAAAGAGATTTTAACTTATCGTGTTTTACAAACAATTCTTCCCGAGGCAAGGTCACGTGGAATATTGACCTTGGTTGACCCACGTGGAACTTCAATGGAAAAATATCGAGATGCCTACTTATTGATACCAAATCGATTTGAATTGACAATAATTAATGAAGTGTCGATGGGTTCAGAATCAGAAGAACAAATCATTTTAGTTGCAAAAGAAATCAAAAACAAGTTTAATTTTGATGAAATTTCAGTGACTCAAGATGAAAAAGGAATGACACTGATTACGGATGAATATAATGGATACTGGGAGCCCAGTCATGCTCAAGTTATTGTTGATGATGTTGGACCTGGTGATACAGTGATAGCAGTGTTGGGTATTGCCCTTTCTTTAAAATTGCCAATACAAACAGCACTGCGCATGTGCAGTAGAGCTGCAGCGATTGTAATTTCAAGGAATGGGACTAGTCCATTGTCTCAACAAGAATTAAAATATTCATTCCAATACTAAATTAAATCAATCATAAAATGTAACAAATTTTGGAAATAATAATGGACATATTAACTTAGACTCAAAATGTTATTAGTGCGTATTAGTAGCAGCCGCAACATTTTCCCATTTGTTTCCAACTGGTTTTATTAGGTACAGCCTTGTCGTCAACATTGGGTGTGATTTTTATACTACCTCCTTTTGTAGAATGCTGATTAATCGTCTAAAATTAAATAATTAAAGCATGAATTAATTTTAACCAAAATTCTTTTAATTATGTTTAAATAGAATTCACCATTGGAATGATTTGTTCATTTTTGTCATGGCCGTGGCAATCGTAATGCTTCTCATCCTTGGATTTTCTACTTTTTGTGATATCAATATGTCTCTTTCCTCCGAATGTTAAAGATTTAAACATGATTGGCTTGGAATTCTAATACACAAATTTATAAATAGCGCTAATGATGTTTGATTGTATCTGTATAGAGTACGAGTAGTAAAATACTGAATACAACGCAATGGAATACAATACAATATATATATGGTACGGCATAACGCCGTAGGACTAGCTATTACGACTTTGCTCATTTTAGTTAAGTGCAAAAACTTGTTATTGGTGTAGACCATGAAACCACGACGCAGTTGAGTTGAATGCCCAAGTCGCATTTGGTTGTTATTCTATATATGAACAATATTCTCATATGCATAGTTATGCATTTCCTCTTTTCCATTCAGTCCGATTTTTCACATACTACTACACATCATACTTTAATTTGAAATGTTGCGTCAAAATATTGATAAGGCTTCCAAGGTAACTCAAACATTTTAAAAGCCTACTAGCAATTACTTTTTAGTTTTTAAGTTAATGAGCAATTTATTATTATTATTTTAGGAGGATTTCAAAATCAGTCATGGATTTACTGACACAAATAACAACAGCAACTTCTCATTTGTTGAATGGAAAAAGAATTTATCATTTGCAGCATTTGATGGATTCAAGCATAAAATTAACTATGAAAACAAAATCACCGAAATGGTTGACGAGAAAACTCCACTTGTTCAAAAAATTGAATGGGAAACAAAAAGATTATATCAGAGATAAATTACAAGAATTCACGATGGGTGGTAAAAACCTTACGGGTGGGATATTTCTGATATATACGAATATTTTGCAATAAAAAAGTTCAATAATGTTTTTTTTAAAATTATGAGTAAAATTCTACTTATATTTAATACTCATTTAATATAATGACATTTTATCAAACCAGAGAAACAAGTGTTAGTAAATTTTTAAGAGTATTTTAAAAATGTTAAACTGAGCTGACCTCTCCTATTTCAACTTCATTTGCTTTTCCACCCAAGGGAATATCACTTTCCGCTACGTGTGGGTGAACGTGACCTATGGCATCGAAGGCTTCGAGTGTCATTCCCGTTTCTGGTGGCCCGTTTTCTTCCATGGAAATTGAGATGCTGCTCGATATTACCTCTGTTCCATTAATTCCACCATTTCCATACTCAAAATCCCTATTAATCTGGTGGTTCAAAAATTATTTATTATTGACAGGTTTTAAAATAAAAAAGAGTATATTAGCAATTTGCTTACTGAAGCCATTTTTTGCACAGTTTTCTTGGTTTACTTGAATTGGGCTTAGATTTTACTTCTGTCTAAAAATGTTGAGCTGCGGCGTTCGTTAAACAATGCAAATGCAATGCAATCTACTGCTTATATTTCTAATAGATAACCACTAGAGTTGAACCTGCTTCCACTTTTTCTCCTTAGTTAATTTTTGGAAGTGAGAGCTGAAACCACACAAAAATCCACCAGCACAGCAACGCAATCACTCGCCTTGGCTGTTGATCCATGACACAAACTTAGCTAAAACGGAAATCATTGTCAAATAAAACGGAGAAATAGTTTATAATAATAATTCAACACAATTACACGAGTTTTCTATCCCTGAGAATATAAAAATAAATTGTGTAGAAGCAAAAATTATAAATTCTGTTGAGCCAGGGCCAGATCAAGCCACTAACAAAAAGGTTTTGAATTAATTTCAATTATTTGAATTGTATTTGCTAAAGTTTTGAATTTTATTTTACTCTCTCATTGTTTTTGTTTTAGCCACTGAATTTTCTACATAAATGTATTTATCCCATCGGTGAAAAAATTGAAATTGAAAATGTTGCTGATTATGTCAAGAGAAAACTTGCAGAATTTGGAAAATCTGGTTAAATGTCATTAAAAAAAATAAATATTAAATATAAATAAAACTTGGTGGAAATGATGGGAAATAGAGAAAAAATTGACTAGAGAAAGATGATTGTAAAATAAAACAAAATTTGTTCAGAAATTATTTATTTACTTACTAATTATGATAATTCGTTAATATTACGCCTTGTCAATTAATATTTACTATGCTGCGTCATGATTCCATGGCTATGCTATAGCTTACTTCAATAAAAAAATTGCATATAAATAAAATTAACAAAATCGCAATATTTGGCAACTCAACAGAGAGAACAAAATCCGCACGACGAATGAAATGTAAACACAGCCCATGTCATCCTATTGCCAACCCATATGATTTTTTACTCGTACGCATTAGCGTTTGTTTTGTTTATGCGAATGAAAGCTCATGCGTACATGGTATATGAAAAGTATGCCAATGCCAAAGTCAAGGTACAAGGTTCATTCTCTCGTACACCCAACTGCAAGCCATGTCGCAGTCGCTGTGGCCGTTATTACGATGCACACATTGAATCACACTTTAGTGCAATGCACTTGAGTATATAATAAGCCAAACTTGTGGTAATTCCATCCTTAGTTGAAATTTAACATCTTGAGTGCAACAAATGAGATGGAAAAAGCCACCAAGTCAAATGAGGTTAGTTAAATTAAATTAAACAAGTTAAAATGAATATTAAATCAAAACTAGACATAAATTTTGCAGACTCTTGGAGAAAAAATTGAAAATGTGAAAGATGATGCTAATAAGGTTGAGCAGGAAGCGGTGGAAGATTTTTCGAAGAATTTTGTTGAACCAGATGTCAGTTTTTTTTAAAATTTTGTAAGTAAAAAGTCTGGGATTTTAATTCGTTATTATTATATTATAATTCCAGCCACCCCTGATTCACAAAATAATAGATCCGATTCCATATCTATTTTATATTTCTCCCAATGTTCCAATAAAGATTCTGACATTTTAAATTGTACAGACGCACTGTGGAGAAAGAGATGAGAAATGTACACATAGAAGAGGAAAATTAGTATCTAAATTTGTGTTGTCGTGTGGTGTGAGTGCGACGTACTTACGAATCTCATTGCTAATTAGTTACAAATTAGATAGTTACAAGAAACAAAATGATTGTATCGAAGACTATAAACTACAAAAATTCAGGATGGGTGGCAAAAACCATATATAAATTTGATACGGGCACAATACATTGATAACACTTTCATATTTTGTAATAAATGCTTATGCTTTTTTATAAGTTTTAAAGAAAGTATTTAATATTTATTTGTTTTATTAACATTTTAACAAGATTTTCTACCTCCTACAATTTCTATTCTTGACATACCCAGCAGCATTTTCAACTTTTTCACCATCGAATCAATACATTTATGTAAAAATATTTGTGATTAGAAAAGTACAGATGAGGATTAAATTTTGTTTAAATAAATTAAAATACAGAGATCAAAATTAATAATTTAAAATAAATAGAGAGAATACATAATAATTCTAATATGTTGTGCTATTATTATTATTCCATTTTTCCAGTGGTTCTCCTTGAATATAATCTGCACCCACATCAATTTCTTCAACGAATGGATTCATAATTTTTCCAAAAACTCCCGACTGTAATTTTTATCACAAAAGAGAAACAAATGTTGGTTAATTGTTAAGAGTATAAAAATATTAAGCCAAGCTGACCTCTCCCGTTTCCTGTGGCCCGTCGTCCCTTTCTATGGAAATGGAGGTGCTAGTCAATTTTACCTCTGTTCCATCCAGTCCTTCATTTGTAAAGTCTTTATTAATCTGATATTTCAAAAGTGAACAACAATTTACTTAGTTATTACTGCCAGATTAGAAATTGTAAAGAATGTATTGCAATTTACTTACTAAAGCCATTTTTTGGACAATGGTCAAACTTGTTTGAACTAAAATAAGCTTAGCTTTCACTTCTGTCTGAAAACGAACTGACTAGATGAGAAGTAAAGCTACAAACAGTACTAATTCGCAATGAGGAAACTACGATGCTGGATTGGACCATGACCATACACAACCAACATCGTAGTGCCATAGGACTAGCACAATCTTAACATTTTTACAATCACTCGCCCGGCTTCTGCAATGCAATGGCATGCTGGTGCTGTGCACTACTGCTTCTACGTAGTCGACTCGACTCTGCTCCTACTTGGTTCTACTTTCCATGTGGTGTTGTGCACTACTGCTTCTACGTAGTCGACTCGACTCTGCTCCTACTTGGTTCCACTTTCCATGTGGTGTGAGTGTGTGTCGCAAGGAAAGGATCACGAATTAGGTTGGGTATTATCCATTCGGACAAATAAAATTTACTTTCATTCCTATTTTGTTCTGTGTTAAACCAAGAGTAAACCTAGAATGGCATGGCATTTTCTCCTGTTAACAATATACTAGAAATGAAACGACATCGTCACATATTTCCAAAAGTATTGTAATTTTAATTCAGATGTACAACTTTTTTTTCAATATCCATGAGATATTAATATATATATAAAAAAAATAAATAAAAATTCTTAGCAATTTTCTTAAGAAAAACTAATGCAAAACCATTTTATTAGCTTTTTGATTTGAGTATCCAGAATTTTAAATTTTTGCTTGCTTCTGCACAATGCATTTTTATGTTTTTAGTAATAATTTTAGGAAAAACTTGAGAAAACGACCAAATTTGTTCCCTAAATTAAAATACGCAAATAAAAACTAATAATCTCGACTAGAATATAGAAATAACAATTAGATAATAATTTTAATTCAGTATTTTCATCATTCCAATAAACGACCAACCAATTTTTAATTTGATTCATTATTTTGTAGGAAAGCCATGTTCGTCTTCTTTATTCCAATTCAATTTCTCAGAGCTGCCAAACTTGCCTTTAATATAATCTACAGCAGCCACCTCAAATTTTTCAACAATAAGATCGACAATTTTTCCAAGAAGTCCCACCTCAGCTTCATCTCTTTTTTTGCCCAAGGGAATATCAGTTTCCGTCATTTTACAATAAAGACTTCAATCATGTTTTTTTTTTAAATTTTGAAGAAATTTTTATTTATATTAATTATTTCTTTGATTTACTGGCATTTTATCCATTTCCAACTCATGTAAGTTTTTTCTTGACATAGTCAGCAGCATTTTCAACTTTTTCACCGATCGGATCAATACATTTATGTAGCAAATTCGGTGGCTAGAAAAATAAAATACAATTCAAAACTTGAACAGTTAAAATTAAATTAATTTCTTAAGGTAGATTAGTGATTAATGCAAAACCTTTTTATTAGCTCCTTGATCTGGATCAACAGTATTTTGAATTTTTCCCTCTACACAATACATTTTTACGTTCTCAGGGATAGACGGTTGATGTGTTGGTGTTGAATTATTATTATTATTAACTATTCCTCCGTCTTCTTTGGCAGTTAGTTCCATTTTAACTCATCAATTATGAGAGCAAAACTCAAAAATAGATGCTACTGCATGCAACGCAATTTGCTTACTGCTTTCACTTGTCTGTAAAAAATGGACTGAGGAGAGATTGGCATAGACTCCTTATGCTTTTCAATTACATTCGTAGTAGTACGACGCTGAGTTAGTCCATGACCTTCTACAACATCGTAGTACTGTACTGTACGACTACCTAGCACTTCAATAAGACAGTTGACCATATTTTTTACTTGTTTATTGTTCAACAGAATATTTTATAACATGGAATTACTTAAGAAGACGAACACATTTTATTCAAATAAATTAAAATGGCACTCTACAATGACAATTATGAACCAATACAAAAAATCTTGAATAAAAATAATAGCAAATAATTTTAAACCTTGGTTTACCATGTTTGGATTTTTATCCAGTCGCCAACTTCTTAGTGCGAAACTTGCCCTTAATATATTCTGCAGCCTCCCCAAGTTTCTCAACGATGGGATCTATCATTTTCCCAAGAATTCCCACCTCGGCTTCATCTCCTTTTTCTTCCAAGGGAATATCACTTTCCGTCACGAGTGCATGAACGTGACCCATGGTATCAAAAGCTTCGAGGGTCATTCCTGCCCTTGGTGGCTGCTCGTCTCCTTCCATGGAAATTGAGGTGCTAGTCAATTTTACCTCTGTTCCATCCAGTTCAGGAATTGAATAATTGGTATTAATCTGTTGGTTCAAAAAATTACTTATTACTACCAGGTTTGAAATTAAAAATAATTAATTTTCTTACTGTAGCCATTTTTTGTACAATTTTCTTGGCTTAGTTGAATTGGGCATAGCTTTCACTTTTGTCTGAAAATGAACTGACAGATTTTCCCCGGGTGAGCAGGAAGTAAGTCGTAGTGGAGAAATTACGATTCGGACAAATCTCCAGTTTTGCATTACGGTTAACGACCGCCGCTGCGCATCATACATTGGCATAAACTGTTTAGTTTTTGCACGTGCATAACCTACGTACGTACATAGTACTACGCTGGATTGGACCATGACCCTTCTCAACATCGTAGTTCTAGTTATGAACCACTTGCACAATCTTAACATTTTCATCATCACCCGGCCGGCTTCTGAAATGAAATGCTATGCTATTCCTAACTCTAAAATAAATATATAGTTTTTTATTTCGTGCCATTCAAAATATTGTAATACTTGGAATTTATTTACATGATCATATAAATCTGAAAATAAAAATTAAACACAATATAGTGGAATTGAATAGAGCGTACTGTAACTAAATAACACATAGTACGCTTAGAATGGGATATCTCATTATGCTATGGCATGGCCATGGAGTGCAATGTAGAAAAATAAGGCCATGGCCATGGACGTGCATGCAGTGCAGTGCAATGCAGAGGGTTCAAAGCACACCGTACGCTTTAGCTTTTCACACATTTCACTTATCATAAGCCTGATCATTCACAACATCGCAGCTGCATAGCTTGGCAAGAAACTTGCACAAGACTTTCTCTCGTTATATAATATACAATATGCTAGAAACGAGACGATACAGATTTTCCAAAGAGTTGAAGTTTTAATTCGCGTATCAGGTGTACACCCTTTTTTTTAATATCCATGAGATAATAATCGGGTGGCTGCACTGTGTATTTTTGTATCTGCAATTTCAAAGTCTGCTGCTCCCACTCCTTGTGTTTGTGTTTGTTTTGTGGCCGTGGCCCTGGGTGCTGATATTATGCCTATCCCATGGTATTCATTATCATTTTCAACTTTCTAGAATAATAAAAATTGGCAAATGATCAATATTGCGACATACGCATTGATATAAATTGTTTAAATTTTAATTTTTACCAATCCATCAATTCCATCCAATGCTCTTTTTTTAGCTTTGGTGACAGAGGACAACTTCGCGTTTTTTAAGCTTTTGGTTTGATTTCCAATACCAAATATTTGACTAGAATCTCTTATTTTACAATGTTGACGATCCAGCGATTGAAATGTGACTAAGGATATGGAACTATTCTTGCCAGTTTTTGACCAAAGAAAGGTGTCCCGTCAGCTCATGTGGTGTGTCCATGCAAGGCTACATAAGATGATTGGAAAATTGGAACTTTGGTTCAAAGGAATACGCAGATTCATACTCGCATACGCAGGAGCCGTAGATTAGTCGTAACTTCCCAAATTAATATAGACTAGAGAAATATGTCAAAGTGAATTATCTTCAGATTTTATAGAAAGACAAATGGCTCCAATAGCTATGGATGAAATATTTACTCGCATACGCAGGAGCTGTAGATTAGTCGTAACTTCCCAAATTAATATAGACTAGAGAAATATGTCAAAGTGAATTATCTTCAGATTTTATAGAAAGACAAATGGCTCCAATAGCTATGGATGAAATATTAAATTGTATGTTCATTGTATTAATTGTAAATTGTATATCATAAATTGTATTTTGTAGACCAGTACTATTAATTAGTCATTCAATAGCATTTTGTTCTCAGGAGTAATGTAAGAAATTTAAGAATTACATAATATATGAACGGCCCTAGTAGTGCACGTGACTTAAATAAAATAACAACAATAAAAGTTTGCAATGCTTTCATATCCAAACCATGGTCTATCAAATATAAAAGTGAGTTGATTTCCTACACGTCTGACTGGAGAATGATATCCATTTTTACATTGAAAACTCAAAATTGCTCCACTGGGTTTTAGAATTGAAAAATTAAAACTTGATTCATTTCCTTTATGATGGCATTCGATTTCTATACCCTAGTAAAAACAAAATCCTTACATTAAAAATTAAATTACCCCATGTCTCGTTGATGAGGTATGTTGCGTCGATAATCACACGTCAAGAACTACAGGCAGGGTCAGATCCGACCTTCATCCTGGTTCAACTCAATGACCTTCTGAATTCTTATGTAAAGTAAGAGAACATTTTCAATGGTCTCTTAATTCCCATGCTGATTTTTCCAATTAGATTTCGATAAGTTGGTGTTTGTTCTCTATATCCTCGTTTCTTAGGAATAAACATTGAGATAATCTCCAACCATTATTATTTGCATGCCTTCCTTCAGGAAAAGTATCCAACTTTTAATCCCACTAGGATACTACAAATTCATACGCGTATCATATTCTAAGAGAATTATGAGTGGAACAACATATTTATTAATTAGTTTTAAGTAGAATGATAGAATCGACATAAATGTTTATGTTTGACATAAATTCAAAGTTTCATTATACTTTTTAAAATTAATTGAATTAATTCAATTAAATTAATCAGTCGACCTGTGCTGTGCTACACGTAAAGATATTATTTAGTAGCAACCCCGACGACATGAGGTTCTATTAATTTAAGTACCTTAAAATTACTACTATCGATACGAATCAATTGTTGATCCACCTTTGAAAATCCAGCATTAAGAATCTCATCCGCAGTATTGCGATCTAAATAGCAATCAAATATTCTGTGCCAAATCAATTTAGTCATCAAGCGTTGAATTTTGTACAACTTTGTGCTTGGCTCATCCGCAATGTGCTCCACGTAATAGAATTTTCCTCCCTGAATTTGTACAAATTAATTTTTAGAGAATTAGAAAAAATCACTCATGAAAAATTTAACTTACTGAGACCAAAACTCTTTGAATTTCTCTGAGTACTTGTTTAACATCACTAACGCTGCACAACACAATAGTTGACACAACCGCATCCACACTTTCGGTTGGAACTTCCAACATGTTCTCCCCTTTACATTGGATAAATTTTTCCAAGATCATATCGGGGTACTGTTAGAGAATATTATCAGTTTATTATTTTGATGTTGGGAGACTTTTCCAAATGATTTAAAACATAACTTACCTTTCCCATTTGTTCATTGAAATATTGTTGAAATTTAATACTAGGGTCTACTACAACCAATCGGCACTTTTCAGGGAAAAATTTCAAGTTAGCTCCTAACGAAGTAAAATAAAATAAACATTTTGTCAAGTTTTGTCTTTAGTCTTATGTATGACATGAAAAATTGTGACAAGGAAAGATTAATTCTTACCAAACCCAACACCAACTTCCAAAATCCGAATTAAACCTTGATTCTTTAAATCTGTTACACCAGATACTTGGGAAGCCATCCCTCCGAATAATTTAGTTTTAATGTCTTCCGTACTGACATCGTAAGAATCGATAAATCTCCCACAGAATCCGTGAAGGAGCCTTGGAATGGGGTTATAATATTAATAGTAATTCTTTCATTCGTATTGCACGTTAAAAACCTACAATTAACACATACACCTAATTCAAGGTTAAGTCCTTAACATAAAAAACTCACCTCTCTTGAAAAGCCTTGATTTTTTCCCATAGTACAAAGTAGACAACCTGGAGGATCATAATAATGAGAAGAATATATTTCCAAAGTAAATCCATAACAATAATATCAAATAAAGCCATGGTGGATTTGAATTTATACGTAATTATTCAAATCTAACACTCAGAGAAAAAATAGTAATAATATTGAATTATAAATCACAGGATAGACATAATAAAATAAATATGTCAATTAAATTTTCTCACACTCCACTGCACTGCCTGGCTTGAGTCTGACCTTCATGGAACTGAGCTGGGTTTGAATTTTGCGCTAGACACTGAATATTCCATAAAGGGTTTTTGACTTTAGTATGTGGTAAATGCGTAAAAGCAAGTTAGTGCATTAAATACAACCAATACCTTAAGATAAGACCATACGTTTAATCTACGAACATGAGAATTCACAAACACGTATAGCCTTAGTTGAGTTTCAGTTCAACAGAGTTTCACATCAATGCAGTCAATTCTTTTTTCACGCTTCAATTCACACACATTTACATGCATTGAACATGTGAAAAGCCAAAACCATGCAGATGCAATGCAATGCAAGCCACAGCACATTAACTACTGCAGTTCTTTCCTCTCATTACAGTTTTTTTAGATATATAGATAAATAAAAGCTTTTTTGATTCTTTTCTTTTTTTCCAATTTTCTGGTGTAATTCTAAAGCATATTTAAAGAAGTATTCCCCAAAAAGCCATAGTTTCAATTTTAAACAACGAATGTCGTAAATGGTATTCTTTGGTAAAATACGAGTCAAACTTTATGATA